>WTSP01025419.1:3939-68426 GCA_025331215.1 Actenoides lindsayi | reverse complement strand
CGGCGCCCGCCCCGCCCCCGCGCGGCAGGTTCCCGACGTCAGGAGGCGGCTCCAGCCGCCGGGCCCGGCCGCGGCCCCACCGCCTCCCCCGCTGCGGCCCTGCCCGGGCTCACCGGGCCGGCCCTCCCCCCACGGTTCCTCCTCCTCTCTCCCCTTCCCCTCTGCCCGGTTCCGTGGCCGGTGCTGGCCCTGCCGGGGCCCGGCACCTGAACGGCAGGTGTGACAGAGGCCGGCGGGGTTTCTGGGTCGTGGCTCCTCAGGGCAGTGACAGCCGTGCCCAGGATCAGCATCCCTCGTTTCAGGCTCTCTGAGGGGCTCGCTGAACGCCAGCGGTGCCCTGCGACACCTCTGACCAGGGTGCAGCTGTCCCTGACCTCGGGAGGCCCAACGGGCAAGCTTCAGGTCGTGAGTCTGGAGATTCCGCCTCCACTAGGCCCTGGAGCAAACCCCAACACCAGTCTCTTCTCCCACTCGAATGAGCCCTACCACCAGCCTCTTCAATCACTTGAGTCCCAACACCAGCCTCTCCACTGTGCTTCAGGGAGTAGGCTGGCATCCATTTCCACAGGCACCCCTCGGGTTCTCTTGCAGGGCAGTACCTAAAGGCAGTTGACAGGACTGAATTAATCTTGAGGATCTGACCATGGAAATAAGAGCCCAAAATGGGTGCTGTGAAAGGATGAAGCATTTTATGAGTTCTTTTCAGTTGTAGGTAACTAGAAAATTCTTGAAGAGCAGAGAGCAATGACCGCTTTTTTTTTTTTTCCTGTCAGGAGGAAGACTATCATCACAATGAATCACTAATGATGATATTTCAAGAGAGCCCCCAGCTCCTGCAGAAGTCAGTGGAGCTGCAAACAGCAGCAGCTTCACAAAGGATCACTGGTTCCAGCTAAGGAAAGACTATAGGAAGACAGAAAGTTCCTAAGAATGTTTCCCCAAGCTCATACTCCAGCTGGAAAGGTGTCTTTGCATTTATATGCTGGATGTTTGGCTTTGACTATTGTTTCTCAGCCACCTGCAGGATCTTCCCTTGGTGTCTTCAGTGTTGTCATTTAGAATTTTGGCTAAGGATGTAACCTTAATAAAGTCTGATGGCATGGAAACCATAAGTCCAGTCCACCACTTGCAGTGGGTGGTCCTAGAGCAGAGTCACTCTGTGGGCTTACTCCTGGCATACAGCCTTACTGAAAGGCTGAGGAACCAGGGAGGGCAAAGAAAGCTTCAGCAGGATGGTGAGGAGGGAAGGAAAACAGCATTCCTGTTTTTCCCTCCTCTTTCTGAAGAGCACTAGGACTTTGTTATTATTTAATTAATAGTATTATTGCCTTCTTTAATCAACATTCGACTTCTTCCCTGGCAAATACATTATGCCTCGAGGTGATTTCAAGGTGTGATTATCTTCAAAGGCTTCAAAGCTGGCTGAGGCTGCAGCATCTGTGTTTTATGGAGTGCTCTCTTGGTATCTCCTCGGAGTGGAGCACCACGCCCGTGCAGCACACTGTGTCCCTCCCACGCCAGGCAGGGGGACAGAGTCCGCAGTCGCCGCTTCCGGGCCGCGTTGAAGGCTTTTTGCATTGAGCGCTGCCATAAAGTACCTGAAATCCTTTCCTAAATAAAAATGGACTTCCACCGTATCTGCCAATTTGTCCTGCCTTTGAGTGATGTTTCCTTATTGATTTATCTGATCTGTAGCCTAAGTTTTTATAAATATTATTCACTTCTTTCTGAAGCACATCTGTTTAGGGGAGAGGCTGCTCCATGATCTGATCTGTAGAGCACCTCTATACTGCTGTATGGAAGTAGGATAATTTACTTCTTTATACAAGCCTGCCATCTAGGCAAATCTTTGTTAGAAGTTACTATAAAAAGGTTACTGTTTGCTTTAGTCTCTCTTTAAGCCCAGTTTTACTGTTCATTTGTGCATGTGTACTTATCTGAGCAGTCAGTACTTCACTATTTTTAGAGAAGAAAAATTATTCCTGTTCCCACCATGTTTCTTCTGACCCGATTGAAGATGCATTTTAGGCCAGTACACTGGGCTTGGCTGAATGCTGCATTACAGCTTCTTCATTTTATTCCAGTGATCTAAAGGGAATAAAAAAGTGAGCAAGTGGAGTCCTGCCTTCTCCTCTCTCCTCACCCCTCCCAGAATAGACTGTGGGCACTGTGGGCTGCAGAATAGCCTGGTGCTACGCTGTCATCTTTAAATCCCAGACAGAGAGTGTGTCTGTGAGGAAGAGCTGTTGCACTGCTTTGATTTTAATTTCTTTTTTCATATTGGAACAAGTCTTATTGGGAGCCACTGCAACCCTTGTGCTGCTCAAAGACACAGGCTGACCAAACACCCAACTGCCTTTGAAAATATGATACTGTAAAAGTGTCTTAAAACCATCTCGTCCTGCTGGGAGGAGGGAAGGCCTGGGAAAGACCTCAAGAAGTTGGGTGCAGCAGCAGCACAATGCAGCTCACTCTAAGGTTGCAACAGAAGGTGCTTATCATGCAAATCTCTCCACATACATCACTGTCACCTTCAACTCCAAAGGACATACCCACAGCTGTATTAACCTGCCCAGCCCAGGTGGCAGGAGATTCCCTGTACTGTACATTGTGCAGATGCAGAGTAAGGACCAGTTCCCATCCCAAAGCACTCATATTCCCAGTAGACAAGGAGACTGAAGATGAGATAAAATATCCAGGCAGAAGAATAACAGCAAGTCACAGGGCTCTAGGAAAGCCATGTTTCTCTGTCGAGAGCTGCCACATCAGGTCACTGAGATACCTTTTATTTGACACCCTGAACCCACAGCTATCATGGCTTGGAGCAGAACCACTTTCAGATCCCTGCTTCAAAACAAAGAATCCACCATTTCCAGAGAAGCTGAATAAAATCAAGCTCTTTCTGCCAGGTTCTGATGTAAGGGAAATTTTTGACAGAGTTCCAAAACATGAACCATCTTGCTGCAGAGGAAGCTTCTGTTCCAGACTGATCATAGCCTGATCCAGATATTCTGTAGGGCTTCATCCCTGAAGAGCAGTTTTCCCTGCTCATGAGCTGAGGGGAAAAAAATTCTGGTTACTGCTTAGATATTGTCATGACGGGTGTGCAGGGCATGTTAGCTGAACTCTGCCCGATTAACCCGTCACAGGCTGGCTGAAACGCGGTGTGTGCAGCTGCATTCACATGTACTCACAGGCACGTGTGCAGCTCATGAATCCCTGGCTGCTTTGCATCAAAGAGACTGCAAAAGTAGTTGTCAGCTACTGTTCCCAAGATTATTTCATTTTGCTCTTTGCTAACTCACTTTGAGATGCATCAGGAGAGGTTCACAAGTAGGTCACGCAGGGTTTCCTAACTCCCATCTTCACTCAGATGGATTCTGCTCCCCAGTGATGACTTTCTTTCCCAGAAAGCCAAAATTGCATCCAGGCCAGTGATTTGGACCCCACTGCAGGGAGCTGTGCCCTCCTGGTGTGTGCCTGCAGCATTCTCACTTTGGATCAGAATCCTTGCCTTGATTCTTCATGCAAGCAGGAAAGATCTGTGGACTTTTGCAAGAGGACACTACAGGTCTGAACCTGTGTCCTCTATACAGCTAATGGTGTTGTTGTCTGCCAACAGAAAGTGCAGGATAGAGCCCTTTCCTACAGAGCCTAACACCAAAGCTTTTCATCACTGGTTCTGAGTATCAGCATAAACTGGACCATCATAAAATGCAAATAATCCTGCTTCTGAATATGTGCTTTTCAAGTGCCTTTTTGAAAATCTTTCCCTTGATTATTCTTTTGTTTCTTTTTGATCTATTGATTTTTAAATAACTAGGTATTTGTCAAGAGTAAGGATGTCCATCTTAACTTTAGTTAGACAGGTGTAATAACATTAGTGAACTGACTTTGGACTGACAGAAACAATCTGCCCTTCCTCCTCTCTGTCTACGCATCAATCTTTCACTCTGCCCAATATCTCGGTTGTGCTGGTTGCCAACATTCCCATCTCCTGTACAGCCGGTAACAGGCCCCAGCCCTGCCTAGTCAACTGGAAAACAATAAGACCATTCATGTGCATGGTTATTCACTGGCATAAATGCTTGCAGAAATACAGTCTGACTGGGACAAGCCTCAGAATCATAGCATCAGAGAATGTTAGGGGTTGGAAGGGACCTTCGAAGATCATCCACTCATCCTCTGCCATTGGATGGTTCTACAAGATGGCTTTTTATAATACCAATATTTCTAACCCATTTATTAACCAGCTATAGGGACAGATTCTTAGCTGGAGCGTGGTAGCATTGCTCAAAGTGGCTTCAGTTTGGCATCCTTGTTTTATACCAGCTGGAGAATTTTTCCTGTATTTTTTTTTTACCCACAACATAGTCCTATGTACCAGTATGACATTTAACTATGGAATTTACTAAAATAAAACCCTACATGTGTTAACACTCCTTTTCAGAATGTGCAGTATGGCCTTCTCCAGTCATCGTTTTTTATTCCCCTGCCATGCCACAAATGTTATTTTCTTTTTATTATGTAGCCGAAACCATACAGCTATTTTGAATTTATGACCCTCATAACTCGGGGGGGTGGGGCAGGAAGAAATATCAATGCAATAAAAGAGTGGAGCTGGTGTAGTGTGAACACTGTCAGAATGTCTCATCTAGGATTTGAGTGGTACAAAACTTTGCTGAAAGAATTAAAAACATGCACTTAACTAATCTCATTTTTGGCATTTTTTAATTAGCAAAAGCTCATCAGTGATGATGTTGTGCTGTCTGATGAGATTAGGTCAGATGATATATGGTTGTATGGTGTGGCATCAGAAATAGGAATCACTTTATGGCAAGTCGGAGACATTTCAATATCACTTGTAAAGAAATAGCTTCTCAGGGAAAGTAGATTGGTTTCATAAGAGAAGCAGCAGGGTTTTGAGGACTCCTGTGTGGGAGAAGGGAAACAATGGGCAGCTTGAGATCATCTCTATTTCATTTTTTTCCCCCTCTTATTCATGCAATTAAGTTTCATGCATGTGATTATTTCTTATAAGAAAGGTTGCAAACTTGCTTAAACAGAAAAACGATCTCACATGGCCTGGAGAGTCCAATGCAACATGCATGACCAGAAGGCTGTATTTTGCCCTCCAAATCTTGAGCAAATTCCTTCTCTTGTTCCTCTGTAGTTGTTATTATAATGCTAAGGCAAGAATATTTGGTTGAATACCAGAGGTGCAAGATTTCCTTAAGCAGTTTTGCTCCAGAAAACACCTCTTTTTCTTTTCCTCCTTTTCCTCTAATATTCTGCGTATGCACTTGCACATTTTCAGACCCAGCCCAAGGTTTACTTTGGGACTACATTCACTGCAGGCTCTGTTCCATGCAGCTGATCCTCTACTACCCTGTCCCGAAGGTCTGCTTGTCCAGAAGATGCTTTACAGATCTTATCCTATTGAATCAATTTCATGCCTTTCTAGGAAAATTCTCTTGATATTTATTGCACTGGGACATTTGATTGATATTCATGAAGAGGATGAAAATCCTGCTTCCAATTTAAACATCAGTTTGCACTAAAGAAAACCAAAATTGTCATTCAACAGGAACTCACTGATTTATGAACTGCACAAAGTTGCTCCTTGCCTAAAAAACTTATTAAGCCAAGACTTAGAGATTCAGCCACAGGTGAATGAGAACTAGTGAAAAAGAAGGCCATTCCTGTATGTTTTGATCAAATGTATGTATTTTACTGGAAATCCAAGACTGATTAACTTTCTTTGATGGCCTTAAAAGTATGGCAAATAAAGGACATTTTAGGTTACAGCAGAGAGTTGCATCTCTAGAGGAATCATTACTATTTTCTCTGTAGCCAAGTGTTTGCTGACCAACACTAGATTCTGGTTTAATGAAAATGTCAGTTCTGCTTGAAACTACCTTCTTGATTTTTTGCATTCTATTGTATTGTAATTTTTTGCTTCAAGATGAAAAGCTGTAATAAAATATTTAGCAGATACATTTTAAAAATAAATAATCATAGCTCCCTATAAATTGAAGGATATGACTGTAGTAACATCCAATGTAGCAGCAAAGACCTTACAGGAAGAGAAGGTTCATAATTTGCTGTCCTGCAGGAAATAATTTACTAAATCAATTGGAGATTCACCTGTTTTCTGCCCTTTGAAGTTAAAACCATATTCCACTGTGTTGCTCTTCAGTGATGCTCTTCCTTCACTTGAGAATGGTGGAGAAGAGTGATATGAATATGGATGAAAAGGTCAGCAGTGTCAGAATGAGCCAGGCTGCTTCGATAGGGTCAACTGCAGGGGCGGCTTTAGTAATTTATAGCACACAAGACATCAGTTGGAGATTTATATCCTTGCCAGGCAATTTATAAGAACTCATCAGACCAATATTTGTTTCTTTGGGAAAAACAGTTGGATTAACAGCACCATGGGAGAATAAAAGACACCAGAAGGAGACCAGTAGTGCAGTATTTTTGAGATGTAGTAGTAGTGAATTCATTACATGATGGTTCTTAAAAGCTTCAGGATACTTTAGGATAATCTTTAGTCAGCAGGTGCATGAACTGCCATGTGTTCCACATGCATTAAATCATCTTAAAACCCTGCAAAATAAATGTTAGCTAACTGCACGCATGTGCTTGGGGCTGTCCTTCTCACCACAGATTTTATAAGGAGACTTTCCATCCGTTTCAGGTAAATAGAGTGATCCCTACTAACACAAGCTCTCAGATAAGCTTTGGATACAATGGATCGTTGCACCATTTCTGCATTCCTGGTAAATCTCAATTTCCAGGTTATTTCCATGATGGTGAAATTAACTCCCAAAAATGAGTTGTGGGTAGGTGAGATAATTGATTGAGGAAGATGAAGTGACATCTGGAGATGAACCAAAAGTACCACAGTGTTGAATATCTGCTGAGCACAAGACAACTGCATACTTCCTACATACATAGGCTGCTTTGTTTAAATTGCCCAGAAGAGATTCAGAGTACTTTTCACCTCCACTGAGTTTCACTATCTTTCAGTATTTTTCAAGATTAAAAAAAAATCTGAGCCCTTTCAATACCTATACCTACGAGATAGATGCCTGCTGGGAGATAACAGCACCATCTGACTGCCATTGTTAATACCAGCTTCAGTTTTTTGGGATGCATTGCATTTTTCTGCAGGAAAAGCTTTCCCTTTCCCTGGGGCACAGAAGATTTGTGCAGGTTTCCTCTTTTTCACTGACTTGAGCTCTTCCATGGCACAAGTTTCAGAGAGAAAATGAGGCAAATAACACCAGGAAATCGTGCCTTTAGGAAAAAACAGTGACTGTAACACCAATCACTGCTGGTCACACCTGCCCAACAGCCAAGTACTTAGGGATGAGAATGGCTTGTGCTACTTAATATCACTGAGGGGCTGTAGTCATCCCTTTTTTTGCACTGGGACATGCAAAATAGATTTTGCATCACATCACAGGGCAAAGCCTTCATCACAGCACATCACCATCTCAGTCATTTTGCCTTTGCTGCTAGCTGCTACAGGTCAAAGTTCTTCTCTTGAGGTCTTGAAGAAACATCCTAGAGCTTTCTGCCCTGTCACAGAATGTCTTTGATTGGAAGAGACTTTCAAGATCATCTAGTCCAACCTAAAACCCAACACTGCAAGCTCACCACTAAACCACATCCCTGAGCACCGGGTCCACATGCCATTTAAATGCCTCCAGGGATGGTGACCCCACCACTGCCCTGGGCAGACCATTCCAATGTTTGATAACCCTTTCAGTGAAGAAATGTTTCCTAATATCCACTGTGAGTTGAATTTGAATACAGAGATAATCATTAGCACTGTATTTTACCTTAATTTCTCTTTCATTCTCAAGGGTTATTTTCCTCACTCTACATCAGCAATTCTCAATACCTGAGCTTGCAAATGCATCAGCTCAAACACATAGTGGAGAATGGAGGTGCCAACACAGCAGAGAGATGTCATGAAGAGGTTTTCCAAGTGGAGTGCTTCGAGACTGGATGGTCAGGAAAAAAAAAAAGTGTGAAAGAAAATATAAGGAGAGCAAGAAAAAGGCTGAAGACTGTACACCTAGGTGTTGTACAAGACTGAGAACAGGTGGGACATGACAGTTGTCCCACTTTGCAGTTATTTCCTGCCTCTGTTGTCTGGTACCAAAATAGACTTAAAGCATTTTGTGTCAGGGACTGTCTCTTATACTTCGTACTTTGCACTGAGCTTCTCAGCACTCCTTCAATACAAATAGTTATTCAGCAGAAGTTATTGTGTACCTGGTAGGGTTGAGAACCATATCCCTTTGAGACCCTAGGTAAAGTGGAGATAGCTTCTTATTAGAATTTAACTAGGAAGACAATAAAGTGAGGAGGGAAGAGACATGGTGGTATAGTTAAGGTTGATTACATGGTCTGTAATTTATTTGATGGGCTGGTAGTAGCTGAGGAGAAAAAAAGAAACTGAGCAAAGTCTTTTACTCAAATGATCACATAATAAGTTGTCTTATTAACACATGGAGAAGATGAATAGGAAATTCTCCAGTGTGTAGTTCAACTGGTCCTATGATCTGTTTTTCAGCCATAAGCACATTGTTCAGGACAGGTCTGGACAAGGAGAGGAGATGAGGTTAACCGCGCTCTGTGGAGAGCTCACTATGCCCTTTCGCTGTGAATTCAGCAAACTTTATGCAAATGCATTTTGCAAGTATTTGAAGGAAGTTAAAAAAGCAATACAATGCTGTCCTGGTGACACAAAAGGACTTCTGAAGTTTCTGGTTAATACTTGAAAGCATTTTGAACTCTGACTAGTGCATTAGCCAATTATTTGCCAAGTGTCTTTGTTCCACCCTGCAGCATAAAAAGTCAGAGAAGTATGGCTGAGGCTTCCGTGCCCTTACAGACCTGCCTTTGCAAACAGAAATGGGCACAATAGGTTTCAAAGAGGTGACATTTCCTGTTTTTACATTAAAAAAAAAAACACCAACAACAAAAAACCCCAAAAAATAGCTATCTTTTAAAATATGCTTTCCATTTTTCCTTGAAGAAAAGGGGGATACAATCAGAGGATGAGAATGTCTGTGTCATTCCTAGTGCACTGCAGAGCCTCACACACCCTGGATAGGAGAAGAGGGACTGCACTGGTGGGGCTGGAGTGCTCCCCGTACAGGAACCTGCTGAACAGCAGCAACATGGCCTCCTCCACACTACCCCATTCACAGCACCATGAATCTTGTGCCCAGGAGTGTCCAGGAAGAGAGAAGTCTGCCTGATGCAACATCACCCACTTGAAGGGATGTCGGTAACTTCAGAGCCATAATCACAAGATCAGGTCATAGACCATAGATGTTAACAGCAGCAGCAGTTATGTCATTGACCATCGGGCACTTCCTTATAGTGCACTTTTGTAGCTCTGTGCCATTTCTGTGCTGTCCTACCAGAATTAAGCTATTTTTCTTCCATCTCTGAGCTACAGATGGTTAATTTTTTACATGAGAAGCACTTAGAGTGGATGCTGCATGGAAACCAGCTTTTAAAAACATCATATGAAAGATGCCTGCTGTTGTAAAATAAATTTAAGAATGCCATTGGCTTAAGAAAAGTTCTGTTCTGCCTTTCAGACTAATTTAAAACTTGAATTGCAGCCATTTTTAGCTTTAACAAAATCAATAATGCTGTGTCAGTCATTACCCATTTTAATCTTTGAAGGCATTTTGGCAGGCAGTAGCAAAGACACTAGATCAGTTGTGGATGTCCCCTCCCTGGAAGTGTTCAAGGCCAGGTTGGATGGGGCTTTGACCATCCTGATACAGTGGAAGGTGTCCTAGCCCATAGCAGGGGGGTTAGGACTAGATGATCTTTCATGTCCCTTCCAACCCAGACCTTTTTATGATTCTATACTAACATCCTGGGAAGTTGAGTTCACCCCGAAGATCCTTTAGGATTTTCATATTGCTGCAGTCTTGAACGATCAGGTCCTAAATCAGTCACAATTACATTAACTGGAATAGGATATTAGGCTGGCATTTGGCTCTAGTTTTCACTTAAGATGATGTTTGCTTCAAAAGCACTTGCATCACTAGATGGAAATGGTAAAATTGTTGATGATGATGTGAAAAGGACTGAGGAGTTCAATAAATATTTTTGTTCTCAATTTGGAAACAAGAAGAACCATGCACTGGTGTCATGAGGACAATGCACTCTAGGTCCCATTAGTAACCAAGGAGGCAATTAAACAGAATTACTAGAGATAAATATTATTACCTTAACAAATCCAGACAGCTGTCATCCCCACAACTGAAATGAATTGGCTCAAGGAACCTCTGACCCACTCCCATTTATTCTTGGAGGACTGCATATGCTTTAGAGGACTGGAGAAATGCTGCATTTTGCATAGATCATTAAAAACAAAAAAAACCCACTAAGGCAATGTAGGTAATTCTAAGTCAGCTTAGCAGTTCTGGGCAAAGAAATGAAATACTAATATAGAAGTCAGCAAATAAAGAATGTCAGTGGAAATAATAGGGGTCAACATGATATGCAGGGAAAAAGTCTTGTGAAAGAAACTTGACTTTCTCTTTTCCTTAAATTACTGGTTTGGTTGATAACAGCTACTAGACAGATGTATTATATTTGCCTTCTGTAGACTGTTCTCTCATTTGCAATCCTCTCATAAATGATCACAATAACAAATAACACTCAAGTATCAGGTAAGTGTATTAAGAACTGACAAACTGTCAAGTCTTAAGAAAAATATGGACTTTGGTAAAGACTCAGTGAGAATCAGAAGTGCAATCAGGTCCTCATACTTCAGCCAACATCACCCTGCTGCTTCTTCTAAGTTGAGTAGTGTATGCAGTTTGTGTAAAATTGACTCAAATTAAAAAAGTGGAGATGTTCTGATTTATAGGAGTGCCAGCTGAAGCCAGTTGTATACCACTGCCTCCTCTGCAACTGGCTGTGAAAAAAATATCATTGTATAACTGGGCTGCAGCTGGTCCCTCTGGGTGTGAGAAATCCAGAATGTGTGCAGGGCAAGGAGCTCTGCCCTGGGGCCACTCTCCTGGCCATGGCAGAAGGGACAAGTGCTGGCTGGATGCTGAGGCAAGTTGATCTGAACCACTACACTTTGGTGCCCATGCAGAGCCCCCAGATCCCCCTCCGACCCTCTGAGATCAGGAGATTGCCCAATGGCTGGAGATGGGCCACGTCCTCTGGTGCACCGCTCCCAGAAACCTCCCAGCCCTGTGTGCTGCAGTCCAGCTTCATGGACCTACTGGAGCACAAGAGGCTTGGCGTTTGGAATTCTGGTTTTCAGTCACTAAAGAAGTTGTGCTGGGAGTATTTAACACAGCTCAGCGCTTCATCTGTGCTCTGACTGCTTTTGCTAGACTGCATAGAAATGAAAAGCTGGGAAGTAAACATGGAGATATTGACATCCTTATGCAGTGAGATTTCACATCCCTGAGAACTTACTCTCCAGGTTCCTCTTCTGGTGGAGGAAGAAGGGCAGAAGAGGCTTTGAACATCCTCATCTAGTAGAAATAGACTCCTCAAAATCTATTAATGTTAGCAGAGAGTGTGATCACGTGCATTTATTCTGCTCTGTGCAATTGCCACTCCTGCCTTCTGGTACTTATTTTAATATCCATGAAGGATTACGAAGCCATTAACCTGGAAGAGAAAAAGTTAAAAACAGGGGCATGTAGGAAAAACTTTGAACATCGAATTCATCCAGCAGTTAGAAACAAAAGTGCACATTCAGAAGGTTAATTAACAAAAACTCTGTCTCAAGGCAACTTCTGCTTACTACAAATGGATACCATGAAAATTCATAAATCCACTGCTCCCGGTGGGAGGATTTGCTGACTGCAGACTGCTGCGTGGGACTGCACCTCCCTGCTCCTTTGTGATGGAAAGGTAGGGGTGGCCGGAGAAGTCCCTCGGTCTAGTGAAGAGGTAAACTCCTGCTGACTTCAGGCAGGCAAATATTTACACGCTATGTCCTTGTCTGTCAGGGACACACATTGCCCTGTGCTCAGGGAAAGGTTTAAACTGCAGGCTTTGCTATGTGGATGCAAACTTAAAACTCTTGACCTGAAATTAGTACTGCCAGCTGCATTTTGGGCAGAACATCAGATTTTGCTTTGCTCTTGACATGAGGCAGGAAGGTCCAGACTACAAAGGATCCAAATGCCCCGAGGACCTGCTCCCACTGATGGCAGCCACACACAGGCAGAGCAAGCAGAGGCACTGTGTGATGAGGCAGGGTCCCCAGAGCTTACACATGCTCTGGGAATAGATGGCTTTCCTGGAAATGGCTGTACCCCTTCAGGCAAGGGACCACCTAGGCAGCAGAAGTGCCTCTCTGGCCACAGTCAAAGTGAATTCTTGGAGAAAAATGCCAAAATAACCTACTTGCTCTGGGTATCGCCTGTCTGCCAGCCATTCGCAGCTCAGGGGCTGCCTGAAGTCTGTGTGGTTTCCTCTGCTAAGCAGCCTTTTGTGAATCTGCCCAGCCTCTCCTTGAACTCGGGATATTTTTTATCATTCACAATATAATATTGCACCAATGAGATATGAGGCACATGGGGCCACGTTTCGCCTTCCTTTACCAGGGTACAGTGGGCTCCTCAGTACGACGGAGGCAGAGGGGATTTAGGACACCTGTAATTCAAAGGGCTTACTGCATTTGAAGGACTCCCAAGCTACTGAGTTTTCCTTCAGGCCTTTATGCAATTATTGTGATTTCTTGGCACTGAGTGGTAATGATTCACCTGAGTTGAGTCATGCACAAGGCGATGTGGCTCTGGAAGGCTTCCCACCGCAATCGCTGTGCTCAGCAAGTCCGCTAGGTGAATACAAAGGATCTTGCAACTGCTAAGCCTTCTAGGGAAAAGGAGAGGCTTAAAAGAAGTTCAGCAGCTGCCTGCGCTGATCACAGCCGTAGACTTAATAAATCAAGCTTAGTGCCTTTGCTGGAGAAAAGCAGCTTCTGGATATCTAAGACTTGAAAGGAAGTGGCATAGCTAGAATCTGGGTTTGCAGGACAGGACTGGATGTTGGGAGGGTAGTATTCCCACAAAGATCTCAGAAGCCAAAGAGAAACACAGAAGGGACTCCAGAGTCCACTCTCCTGCAGCAGGCATAGGGCAACTAGCATAGGCTGGGTGGATGAGTAAAAACCTGGTTAAAAAGAAAAAAGACAGAAGGCAGAGAAATATCAAAAAGGCAGCAGAAGCAGCATCACTCAGTATCTAAGGAGAAAACTGGCAGTCAATGCTGTAGGTAGCATTACCAGTTAAAATAGACAGTGGAAGAAAATACAGCAGTTCACCAGCACCCAATCTAACACCCTTTTTGATAGGCATCTAAGCCGTTGCTCTTCTCAGCAGGGTGTGATGGGACGTAGCAGGGGGTTGCAAGATTGTGCATAAGGTTGGACGAATAACCCCGGCAACACCTTCTCTCACCACTGTCATGCAGCAGCTCTACATTCTAGATCAGGTATTATTAAGAGGCTTTCTATTGACCAAATGACACATCATTAGGCCCTACCTGTGTCTATTCACAATATACATTTGTTGCAGTTCCTCTTCTATCCGTGCTGTCCTACTGAAACCACTGCCATTGCCTAAACTGAATGCTGCCTGTGTGCTTTCAAGGTGGGATTACCATAGGTTATGCTCAGGTTGCAGGACCAAGGCAGGGCAAGAGGTGAGCAATCAGCCCTGCAAGTCCATGGGCAAATATTCACACATAACCTACACTCTCAGTGCACAGAACCACCCCAGCTCCAGATGGGAGGGCATCAGTTCATACAACTCAGCAACCTGTGATTCAGTTAGCATCTTGAACTGGCAAAATCCAGAGTGGCCTTGGTGACATGAATATTTCTGCTTTGATTTTCAACATCTGCATTGCTTGAACCAGTTTATTTTGCATTTAGCTTCATGACTTGATTAAATTTCAAGTCAGCAAAAGAAGTAAGCTCAAAATTATGGTTATGCCCAGCAAGTTCTCTTTAAGGTATTGGAATAGAATAAGGTATTAGAATAGTTCCAATTGGAAGGGATCTATAACAATCACCTAGTCCAACTGTAATATTTGCCTATAAACATCTGTGCATATTCTCCCCAGACCTGCCTTGCCTAGGAAATATGCCCAGTACCTCCCAGTAGATAGGTCTTTATTCAGTTGTGGTTTTATCACAAAAAGCATACTTAAAAAAATTAAACATCCCAAGCATCTGCCTTAGAATGAATTTACTTAAGTTCCTTGATGCCAGTGAAGATGATTTTCTGGAAATCCTTCTTTGTCATGGCTTGAAATGGTGTAAAAGTCAGACTGGGACAGAAAGCCTGAGAAGGAAGGACTGGGCCATAGTCAGCTGTTCTGTGTTCATCCAGGTGGTGTTCCACTCCTTTGTAATCACAGAATCAGAGAATCATTTAAGTTGGAAAAGACCCTTAAGATCTTTGAGTCTGCTCTGAAGTCCCAGCCAATAGGAAACGTCAGGTGGAGGGACATAGGTGGAGGGACATAGGTGGAGGGACTTGGCCATCCCCATTTGGTCACATGTCAGTGTGTCCGCGTGAGGAAGATGGGTCAGGTCTGGAGGAGAGGCAGGCGTGACAACCAAGCTCCTGCCAGATCTCACTATCTTGTTGAAACACAAGCACATTGCTAGAGTTTCTGAAGAGAGTGGGTTGCCAGCATTTCTTTTCCCTTCTAGTCTTTCTTAGAAATAACTGAAAAGAAACTTGGCTTCAGTTCTGGGCTTGAGGCAAAGTGAGGATGGAGACATTTAACCCAAATGACTAAGCCTTAAACTGAATATAACCAAGTGAAAACGGGTTTATGAGAGGAAGTTAGAAGTAGCACTGCCAACCTCACCTGTAAAAGGTATTATATCAACTGAGCTCAACATTTTGTGGTTTTAGTACTCTCCAAGATTTATAATAGTCTGGAAACTTGTTCCTTCATATATTTGATCACATCAAGAGATATTTGTATTTAGAAATTCATTTCACAGATATCTAAATGAAATAAGACATTTTAAGATTCCCTCATGTATAATGGACTTATATGAATACCAGAATGACTGTCTTTCAGTACAAATACATAAATATTTGTATACAGTAGTGTGTGCTTAATTGAAAGAAAACCCCAACCTTAAAGAATCTTGGAGAATGTAAACTCAATATTTTTGAAAGCTAAATAAACTTGCTGTGATGCAGCCCACCAGTGTAAGGCTGGTTTATACCTGAGTAGCCATCTTCCCTTCCAGAAATCAATAAAAGAATTGTCACAATCCCTTTAATACTGAAAGTCATGCAGGAATGAAGGAGGGAAATGAGTGAGGAATTGTGTCTTATGTTGATGCCAGTATAGTTAAAGCGGTACAAACAGAAATGGAAATTGCTTCTGCACCCAAATGATTGCAGTTAGGATGTGATACAAAGGTGAAACAGGAGCAGGGAATGTCTTAAAATGAGCCCTCCTGTGATGGCCACACTGTGTGGAACACAGAGATGATCAGGTCCCTTCAGAGCACTCACTCAAAACTGCCTTATTTGACTTCCTTACTGCTCAGTATTTCATCTTCCTCCCTTGAAACACAAATACTCTCAAATTTCAAGTCCTTTTCCCTTCCCCATTTCTTTTTTAGCATAGACTTCCTTAGGTGTGTCATAAAGCTTAGCTACCTCCCAGGCTGAGCCAGGTCCTCTGTTCACCTCAGGCAGCTGCATCACAATACCTCACATATAAACAGATTTGGCTCTACCTTGAAAATTACTCTGGGCTTCTCTTCCCAATACTGATCCCCACAGGGACAGTCTTCTAGAGTCAAGAGTTAGAAGCTGGCTTATTCCTAGACAGAGGTACTCATGGGATAACCTGGATCTGCTGAGCCAGCACTGAAGCCAGAAGCCAGACCCTTCATTCTCCCCAGTGTGTGGTCCCCACACTACACCACAGCAGTGTGGTCAGAGATGTGGCTATGGCCCTTTCAGGTCCAGTTTGCTTGACTGGGTCCCAGCGGCCATCTCCAATACCTTTTTCATGAGAGGTGATTGTAAAAGAGTGTGTTCCATGCTGTGCAATGTGATATCATCCTGGAAATAGTTGTCCCTTCACTTCCTCACCAGGGCTGCTGCTTTCTACCCTGGACACTCCTTGCTTGTGCTAGTGCACAATTCACATCGGGCACATAAACAAACAAACACAAACAAAACCTCAAAACCCAAAACCAAACAAAACAGAAACAAATACAGACAAACAAAAAACCCCAAACACACACTCCCAAAAAACCCCACCCCACACAGTGTTTTAGTCTGGGACAGGTCTTCAGTGGCAGGACTGCTCCCTTCAGTGGCCACACCATCTTCAAGTGCTCCTCTCTCATTGTCTCCTTCTACATTCATCTTCCTTTCACAGAGAGGACCAGACTGAGCAGACTATCCAGGGTAAAGTCTCACTTTTGTCGTGCTTTGTATCTACTGAGAATACATCCTAGGAATAAACACACCATTATCAGGGCCATGGCATGGTGGTGGATCTCAATCCTCCTATTCTCAGAGGAGGAACTAAGGTGTTCTCCTCCCCAGTCATTCCCAAGTGTTGAGCACCTGTTTCATGGTAGAAACTCTATTGTTACTCATGTTGTTACTCATGTGAGCTCATGCTCACAGCAACTGAATTTCATTCCATTCTCCTACTCTTTCCATTTGTGCTCCACTGGACACACCAGCTCCTCTGTATTTGCAATGTCCTGTCTCTTCTTGAGGAACAACTTCAGCAGCTTCAGCTGCTTTCCCCAAGGCCTTTCCTACTACTCACTTTGCCCTGGCCAGCTCCTTACCCCCTCCAAACACTCCTACTCATTCCCATCTTAATGCATGATTTCCCAAATGGCACTGTATCAACTGCTCTGAGAGACAAGGTGGGTAATGTGTGGATGCAGTAGACCTTATCTGGAAGATCAGTTCTCTTATCAGAGAAAGCTAACAGGTTAGGTTGGCACGGTCAACTTTGGGTAAGCTTTGTTGGATGTTATCTCATTTTCTGTTTGCTTCCATGTTGGTAAGTGCTCATCTCTTCAAAGCTTCTTTCAAAGCTGTTCATCCCACCGAGGTGAGATTAATCTAACCTGTGGCTGTCCTGATCTCACCCTTCCTCTCTGCTCATTTAAGGTTTGCACATAAATGGAGTGTATTACTTGTCCTACGTACCTGCGCTTCTCCAAATCAGAGCATATGCACAGCCTTCCTCTCCTGCAGAGTTTTCAGCAGTGTTTTGCAGCAGGTTTTCAGCAGACAACAGTAACAACCATAAAAAAAACAACCACTCTGATAATAGGATGGTTTCAATGCCTGAAGGGGACCTACGGGAAGGATGGAGAGGAACTCTTTATGAAGGACTGTAATGACAGGATAAGGGATAATGGATTTAAACTGAAAGAAGTTAGATTAAATATTAGGAAGAAATCTTTACTGTGAGGGTGGTGTGATGCTGGAACAGGTTGCTCAGAAAAGTTATGGATGCTCCACCCCTGGAAGTGTCAGAGGCCAGGTTGGATGGGGCTTTAAGCAACCTGGTCTAGTGGAAGGTGTCCCTGCCCATGGGCAGGGGGATCGGAAATAGCTCTTCTTCAAGGTCCCTTCCAGCCAAAACCATTCCGTGGTATATGATCTGTTCTATGAACATGCGCACATGTGTGCACAGAGTCAGGCTTTCTGAAAAAGGAGGTGGCAAGAGGACATCGTGTTGGTGCTGTCACTTCATTGGAAAGGGGCAGTTTGCCAGCTAGGAAAGCCAAAACACTGAGGTGCAGTGAGGTAGGAAAGGGAAGTATGGCATCATTTCTCCTCTTCAGACATTGGAAGGTAGTATGTTGTCACTGGCCACATGTCCACTCACCTATAATATTTATACAGCTCCCCAGCACCTTTTCACTGAGCTCACAGGATAATAGGTTTATTCCCTTTTGAGGCAGGGAAGTTAGCCTTTTTTCCACTTTACAGGGTTAAAAAATAAGATGCATAGGGACTAGATTTTTTGCTATATAATACCATAATAGCATAAATACACATAGTAGCCACGGAATGGCTATTTTAGAATCTTTAGCAGCACTCTTCATTATGCATCATTTTTCACACTGCAGTGAGAATCAAAATGTCCCAGTGTGGGAAAATTGCTTACTGATACCGAAAATACAAAGTAGGTCTTCACAGCAAGAGAAAAAAAAAACCCAAGCTCAACCTCAAAGGTGGTTTCACTTACCTTTTCTAATTAGCAATATACATTTATAGTCAAAACACACCCCTTACAGCCATCACTGTGATCTATAAACACATAATATGCGTTTTGATTCATTTTAACATGTTGGTCTGCAGCAAGTCTCCCATTTTTAATACAACTGGCCACATCAGTACTTTTAACACTATGAAATGGTTGGCTCTCAGTTTCACTCAGTTTTATAGCTGAGAGCTACCAAACTTCCCCATGGAAAGTCTCAGCCCCGTGGGCTTTCCTGTGCTGCTAACTCCTCCTGAAGCCAGCCTTGAATGGGACCGAGCACCTCCTGCCTGTGTTTGCATTTACTTCCTTAGCTAGAACCTTGGGCTGGCTTTTGCCACGAACTTCATGTAGGCTTTTGTTCCTTTGCTCTGGCAGTATCATTTTTCATGAGGCAACCAGGCAGGGGACGTGTAAGTATTACCTTAAATATACACTAGAGGATGCTCTTGGGTCATCGGTGAGGGCCAAACTGCTTCGTTCTGCTCTCAGTCTGGCACTTAAGACGTTTCAAGGCTCTGAAAGTGTTTCAAGGCTTAGCCAAGGCTTAGATGGTGTTTCAAGGCTTAGAAAAGATGAGAAGAAAATGTTCACATAGGGACAAAAGTGTAATACAAATGACAAAGTAGTGGCAAAAGCTACTCCCCCCTGCTTTGCGGTGCTATTACCACTCAATATACATTTAAAATACATATGCAGACAAGCAGAGCCTTAAACAAGCCTAATAGTTTGGGTTGGTTGTTTTTTTTTAAATTACCTATTTATTAGACGTTATGTGGGACAGAATTTTGGCAGAAAATATGAGGCAAATATAGGATAAAGGATATTTCTAAATCCTCATGGGCTCTAACCACTATGGTAGACAACAAGGAAGGAGACGAAGAAATCTGGGGCTGTTGTGCATTTGTGCAGTGCTGCAGAGAAGCACCCACCCCACCAAAGCTCCCATCTCACCAGGCAGGAGCTCCCAGGACTTGGCAAAACTTCTGACTTTCAGCCTCAGGGGCTCTCTGAGCTCAGGCTGCTGGGCACAAGCAGGAGCCTCAGTCCTCTTGGCAGCTCTTGGGGTATCACAGGGGCATTTCTGGGTCCCCTCACACAACAGCCTGGAGGATGGAGGTCATCAGAAAGTTTATGCACATGCTTAAGCACCGAGTGCTCCTGTTGATCTGAGGTTACATGTGTAATCCAGACACGCAGCAGTGACTTCCCTCCCATCAGTAATGAGAGAACTTCTGCAGAGAGTTGTGTTTGTACCAAATACTTGTTTATAATGGCAATAGTGTTTTGCTCTGCCATGGGTTTATTTTGCTGGTTTGAAAGACTTTCTCCAAAAGCCCCCTTTTCAGCAAACTGCCTCATCTTGCAGGATGAAACCCATTGCAGTGCACTGGAACAAATCCAGTGTAATGAAATACCTGGATGCAAATTCATATTGTCAGGTGAGATTCAAACTAATAATAATAAAAAAAGATTTAAAATGAAGGGTTCACAGTTTCAGGGGGAGTTGAAAAATCCAGGGGAGGACTTTTGGGGTTTTTTTTGTGGTTTGGTTTTTTTAAACATCCTGACATTCTCAAAACAAAAGAGAAAGGAAAACCCACCATAAAAAGCCACATTAATTTCAACAAGTGGTGACTATAGGATGTCGTGTCCATCATAACCACACTAAAACTCCAGCTCAGGTGGCTGTTCAGAGTCCCAGAGTCTGCAAGGCTGCAGCCAGGAGATGCCTTTCCCAGGAGCAAGGCTTGCTCCAGACTGCAGCGTTGGCAGTACTTGCAGCAGAGCTTATTTCACGCACAAAACATTCTGTACTTAGTTTCTGTCTGAAAAGAAGGTAGATTTTGACATCTCCCACTGCACTAACTCACCCATCAGCTGGAGTGACAGGGGAAGCTACCAATTACTTTGCCACCCACACACAAAACCATCAATACCAGTCCATTGTAGTACTGGTACAGCCCAGAGGAGGAAGGTGATGTAAACTGTAGCACTGCTGAAACTCCTCCAGTGGGGAAGTTTGTGCTGCTGGATGAACCAGTGGTAGGAAAACCAATTACAAAAGCAGATTAACAGTGTAACCAGCAGTCGCGATGCTTACCTGGGACTGCAGGTTGCAGTGCAAGACCTTGCTGCAGTCCAGAGAGCATCTTAATCACCCAAACTGAAGCTGAGACTCCTGCTCTGAACTTCAGACCTCTCGTTTGAATTCAATCCTTTTTCCTCTAAAAATCTGTTTTCCATATAAATCTCCAGATACCCTTTCCTCCCCCAAAGATGTGAGAAATGTTTGGCCTAAGCAGCTCCATGTGGTAACAAATCCCAAAGGCTAATTGTGTGGAAAAGCATTTCCTTTCATCAGGTTTAAATTTTCTGCCTTTTAGCATCGACTGCACCCTTTTCCTTGCATCATGGGAAAGCAATGTTTAATGCACAGAGCTGGAAAGAGCCCAAGACCACCGAGTCGTTGCATGAAGACCAGCAGGATGCCAGCAGCTTTAAAAAAACTGTGGATCACCACCACCACCAAATTCCTAACAGATTACCAAAAAAGGCCAAGGCCAAACTCCTATTTCTAGGATATTAAACCAGATTCTTACAACTGTTGTTTAGGTGAGGAATTTAGCTCATTTGCAGATGACAGGCGGAGATGAGTTGTCAGTCACTGGCAGGAGGAGAAGACTCAAGGCTTGGGAAGTTGTACCTTTCTCCTTTATTTCACTTGGGTAGTTGGCTAATATTGCGAACAGCTTTTCAGAGGAGAATGCCAAATTAATCGTCTTTTAGTTTGAAATGAAAACAGTAGTTGTTCTGACTTTCCCCAGAAGCATCTCTAGGAACATTTTGCAATGTGAACAAGTTTCCTTCTCCCTCCTCAACTTCACTTTGTCCTCCCAAGCATCCACAGGGGCTGGTGGCACTGAGGGTGTATTGGGAAAAGCCAGACCAAGGGACAAAGGGAAAAGCTGGCAGTGCCCTTGCTTTGCTCTTGCTATGAAGCAGCAGCAGCTCTGGGAAGAAGTTGGTTCAAGCCCATCAGCCCGGTCTGAACTGAGTGGCTTCAGGCCCCTGTCTTATGAGAGTGAAGCTGGGTTGGCAACACAACGGGCAGCTTCAAACCACACAGCCCACATCAACCTGATGCCTGGATGTGGCTATGCTGTAGCCAGAGGGGTTCAGGTTCAGGTCCCCTTTCACATTGACATCCCCTTAGAGGTGCTCAACCCTCAGTAACCATAGCAATTCTGAGGTGATCCCCAGGGATGGGACAGGGTGGAGCACACCTGTATGTTCCTAAAGAAATCCAAAAGCAGCCTTGTAAAAGAAGGCATGCACCCAAACCCAGGCTTTCCAAGAGCCAGGAAAGCACCAGCTATTCCAAGCATCCTATATCAATCCTCCAAACACAGTTTCACTCCCATTTTTGAAGGAGGATAACTGAAAAAAAAGCAAACTCACCGACAGGCCAATGTGTCAAATCAGTGTGGCCAACAAAGCCATCACTCCTGGTTCCACTTGCTTCTTTCCAACAGCAAGCTGTGCACCTCTGGCTGTGCCCATGCCAAGCCCTCTCCTGGGCACAGACCCACACGTCCTGGATAGAAAGGGCAGCAGGCAGGTTGGGAAGCACCAGGAGAAGCACCACAGCATTTATTTGGACCAGGTAAGACAGAGGATGCCCTTGTGCACACAGCTCTGCTCACCTCCCTCCTTGCCCAGCCACTGCTGATGGGGATGAAATAACCAGGTGATAATCCTAATAAAAATACAGGCAAAAATTAAGCAGTACCACCCAAATCCTTTGCTGTAACAATGTACAGGGTGATCTTAGAGCACATTAGTTGATGGCTCCCAGCTATCCCATACTCCCATATTCACGTACATAAACTCCACTTTCCTAAACTATCTGTTGCTGTAAACTGCATCCTCAGATAAACTGGCACCACTTTGCTCCCTTCCCTGAGAAGACACAGCATGTGGGGGACAAAAGTCCATCGGAGACAAGAAAGTTCTTGGGTAAATCCCCTTTCATCATCTGTAGATGTAAAGAGAAGGGCTGAAGTCAGCTCAGAAAATATCTTTATGTATTACTCATGAAAAAGTGGTGTTTGGGGAAGTTATCTGAAGGGCAGCAGCCTTCCTGAGGCTCAAATCCGCCTCCATTTAAGTCAATAAACACGTTCCTCAGCTGAACAAATCCTTCATTCAAAATCTTTGGGTGAAAAAAAGTACAATTATGATTTTTGTAGGTCAAGAAAGTGCAACCAGGTTATTACAATGGTAATGGTGTTACTCATGTCACCACAGGGACAATGCCAAAGTTGTGGCTGAGATGGAGCTATGAATATGCATTTTTTAGGTAACGTAAAAAAATGCATTTTTGGCTGTACAATGTAACCAAACATAGAAATAAGTAAACTTCAAAAGTCAGAGTTCTGATACCTTTTTGGGTTTTTTCACTTTCTGAGGGGATTTTTTGCTATTGAGGTTTGAAAATGGCTCTTTCTTGGCAGGGTGAAGCTGGACTGGCTGAATTATAGTTTTGAATACGATCCCCTTATTTAACTGGTCTCATTTCCTCAAACAAAATTACTCTAGGATGAAAAAATGCTCTACTTCATCCATCCTTACAGTTATCTTTGCTTTAAAAAAACTTTCCACGTTAAGTTCAACATGAACATCTCTTCTGTACACATCCCACACACGTTCAGATGGACAGTTACCCACGTTCTTAACCTCAGCAGTTAGATTTTTGTTTATACATAACTCGCCTCAAAGAGCTCCAGAACAAGCCAGATTTGTTGCTTGCTGTACACAGGCTTCAAAGCAAGGTTTGTTTGCGTTCACATGTCATTAAAGACAATATTGATGAGTTAATGAAAGGTAGAAGTGGAGCAAAGCATCAAACACTTGACAATAATCCAGGGACAATTTCATATTGAAAAAAGAGCTGCTCTAGTCTAAAGAAGCAGAGGAAGAAGTTGAAGCAGCAGCAGAAGTGCGGGCAGATGCTATGGCTGCTTCTGCATGCAGAGGGAGAGAGGAGGGAAGAAACTGAGCTACAGGTTCTGCTTGTTGTCAACTAAAACCAGCTGAGGACACACAGATAATTTTCCCACCCCGGTTTATTTCCCTTTTCTTTATGTCTATGATGCAAGTACAGATTAATATGATTTTGAACAAAGCCTGAACTGTTCTATAAATTCAAGTCCTACAGATAGTCAAGGTTAAAAAAAAAAAGGTGATGAATATATGAAAACCAAATATTAATACAACTAGTTTCTTTAGGAATGTGGAGATGATTTTGTTACATTTCTAATGAATAGCCACATGGATATTATTGCTTTATACCTCAAAGGGTAAAAACTTGAAGAGACTCAGCTTGAGACTGGGGGAGAACCCATGTTCTGTCAACATTTGCCTCAGACATACTTTCAAATTCATTTTCCTTCTGTTTTTTCTGTTGCCTTCCCACTGCTTTTTCCACAGCTGCCTTCCATGTGCTCGTGGTACCCCAGTATCAAGGTGGAAGGACTCATCTGGACTTGCTAATAACCATTTTGTGTTGGAGCAAGAAGCTGGGTTTGCTTTAGTTCAGCTTGTTGCACAGTTTTGCACATGCATTTTTGTTTGAGGAATCACACAACACGTCTAGTTTGGTTTTTTTAGGGGATTAAGAGGTAATACGGAAAGCAGTACATCAAGAATCTTCTATGACTTGGGTTTACTTCCCTCACATCCCACGCCTCAAATGCTTCATGCCCTCAATTCAGTTTCTGGGTCACTCTCGCGCTTTTCCCAGTGCCAGCATCAGCAGTGGGGTATGTGGAGGAGCTCAGCATGGCGACTAGACCCTGCTCCATCACTCCAACCTGTTCTGGTGCCCGCAGCCACAGATGGAGCACAGTTTGGCCAAAACTCAGCTCATGCAGTGAGCGCATTCCTGCCATCTCGCCTTTCTCCGTCACCACTTTCTGTGCAGCATGGAAGCACTTCCCAGGTAGGTTTGCATTGTCGAGCAGCCAGGGTAACATCCCATCCTACTGCTGGGAATAGCAGAGTTCTCCTTCATTTCACTGGACCCAACATTTCACCCAAATATCTGTTGCTGTTTGGTTTTGTAGGGAGAGGGGGCTTTCTGTGGAAGATAACGGTATTGCAGAAGTGACTCAAGCATTATTGGCTCTACCAGAGCCGGGAGACAAACGGTTTCTGTTATTTACCCCTCAAGCTCCGGCCAATATTTACTCTATTGCCTTCAATGCATTAGAGAAGATGTTCACTCACATCCACTGCTTGCCAAAAAGCAAGTTAATTTAATTGGGTGATATGCTACAAAGCAGTTTGAGTCGTCTACATCCCTGGCTATCGGCGTCCAGACAGACATCACATCCATCCACGCATGCATTAATCAAGACTTAAAAACAGACTGGCAATTCCTCTAGACCTGAAATAACATGTTTGATACCAGGAAAGCAAAAGACCCAACAAGAACAACCTCAGCTGAGAGCGTGCAATGAAGGTGGTTTTCCTAATGTATCTTTAAGTGGTGGTGGCCAGGTCCCCCTGCTCTCCTGGAGCCCATTGCTGGGGAGTGGGCACTAAAGATGTTCCAGCAGTGCTAGCGCTGCTGCCTTGGCTGGTCTTAGGTGCTGATGAACAGCAGATCAATTATTCATCAGCTAAAAGGCAGACTTCTATTACAACAGATGTTTCTCCGAATGTTTGACACTGCCCATTAACTCACCCTTTAATTTTAATTGCTTAACTAATGGCTATGTTCAAGGTTAAATGAGTTTAAATCTTCATTCTTCTCTTGTGCCGCTTACCATAAAGATACCATTCAACCTAACAGGGAAAAGGGCGGGAGAAGGAACCAAACCAAGTATCATCTTTGACAGGATACAAACAAGTGGCCAGTTAATCTTCCAAGCACCTGCCTGGGGATAGGCGCAACACTCAGACCTGGTTTTCTCTAAAGCAGAGAAATGGTGGAAGGATCCCTCAGGCTGAAGGTGTCTGTGGGGTTGCAAAGCCAAACTGGACCTGGGACTGCAGTTAGGAAAGGTGTGACATGGGGCAAGCATCCTTCCTGTTTAGGTAGCCTCCAAACTGAGAACTCGACTTCCATGGGTAGTTTAGGTTTGTAAGTCATGGCAGGGTGGCCTGGCACAATGCTCCTATGCTTGCTCCTATAAATATTGATTGCCCACCTGAAGAGCAGAGTTTGCTGGTCAAGCCAGAAAGACCTCCTGAGGAAGAGTAGAGCTTCACCTCCCTACTGGGGACAGCAGGCAGCGATTCGTCTCTCAGAGGATACAACCCTGAAGAAGTGCTGAGCTGCAGGGCAGGGGATATGGTCCTTGCCTTGCTGCTGCCATTGCATCCTTCTGGCTGATTTCTCCACTCATTTTGTACCAGGTGGGACTATGCAGCTGGTGCTCAGCATCTTAGCATGATCACAAACACACAAATTTCTGCAGCATGTGTAGCTCCAGTCTTGCTATCTGCCAAGCCAGTAAATACCACACATTTTAGCTCTGCAACTTGGTACACCCTAGGAGTGAGCAACGTAGGTGCTGTTAATGCCACAGAAAGAAATCTGCCCCTGTCCCCTCACTGCTCCTCACCGCAGGCACTAGGATGTCCCCACAGCAATACCTGCCTTCACTGCCAGGATTAGTCCCCTCAAGTCACACTAGAAGAAAACATAAGGATGAACCTTGGAGAAGCCACATTGCCAGACAAGAGGCTTTTCCTCAGCTCAGGCAGGCTCAAAGACATCCTTTGGCATCACATCTGTTGACACAACTCAAGAAAATATTGCATCATTTTTCTAGGAGGGCCCATGGATTTAGTTTGGAGAGTTCAGATCTGCCCTCCAAAAATAAATTAACAGTACCAATGGGAATGATGGGAGAGGCAGGACCAGACCCAGCCTTCCTCAGACCAGGGAGCAGCAACATCACAGCACCCCCCATCCCAGGAGAGGTCAAGGAAAACACTTTTTATTCCCTGTGTCTTACCACACTAAGGACATGAGAGAAGGAAAGAGGAAGCAGGCAGAAGAATATGCTTTTTTTTTTTTCAACATAGACAAGAAAAGGAAGCACATCTCCCTCCTTTCTGGCTTGCTTTCCTTCCTTTTGTCCCTCTTTCAAGAGGTGAAGGAGCAGAGATTAATGCACACCATTCTCCAGGTTTTTCTTACCCTTCAGGACATGTTGATCCAGATACTTTCGGCCTGTTTTGTGAACAATTTGGAGACCACGCAGTGAGAAGACCCCATGCTAAGGGCTACAGGAGCACAGGACCTGATCTCTGCTTTGCTGGTGTTGATCTAGCTCAATTCAGCCATTACAGCCAAAGAAGGCTCTTAATACTATGTTCCTACCACGATTTTGTGAAAAACCTCTGGTTACACCCCTTGTTTAGATTCGGGAAACCTAGTCCCCATTTTTTGTCCTGGAAACATTCAAGGTCAGGTTGGATGGGGCTCTGATCTAGCAGAAGATGCCCCTGCTCATTGCAGAAGGGTTGGACTGGATGATCTTTAAAGGTCCCTTCCAACCCAAAATGTTCTATGATTCAATGATTTACCAAGGCCCTTATAACCAGTTGCTTCACTGTCATTATTGCATTACCCATCACTGCCATCATGGTCTAGAGCATGCTTCAGGTCTGCTTGTCCATATGGGAAGAGGGAAAAACATAAAGGACATCATCCTGTACCCTGTTGCCACAAGCAGAACTACACCACATCTCTTAAGATCATGGTTAAACACAGTTAAACATCACTCCAGGTCCCAGGGACAGATTACACAGACAAGAAAAGACGCTCCATCCTTCCTGTCAGAGTCTCCTCCACCCCAAAAATGGTCTGAGGAGAGACAGCTGAAAACCTGCAACCTTCCAGTTTCACATGCAGTAGGAATGTTTCCCAGCCTTTCTTCCCAGCTAAGCAATTATAAAGTGGAAAAAAACTCTTTAGTTTAGTTTCTAAACTGAAAAGTTCTTAGTTTTTTTTTAAGGTTGGTGCTTTTTTTCCCCAAGCAGGCTCACGAGGACATCCACTCATATGATTTTGGCTCCAGCTCAGCAGCGTTCAGTAGTGACAACCATCAATCCTGCCAGACAGCCGATGGCACAGACTGCTAGGAGTGGGCGATCTCAATTTTTTGCAGCTACACTGCACTTTGCGTGGCGGTTCAACGTTAGCTGGCAGGCAGCCAGGCCTTCAACATCCTCCTCCCACCCAGAAAGGTGTCTCTGCAGAGCAAGGTGCGGGGCTGTGTGATGGCTGCCAAGACCACGGCGTGAACCGTGCCAGTCCTGCAAACAGACGCCCGATCACAGAGTTGTTAATCCTACACATTTCGGTGTCGCAAAGTTCGCCAGGGGGATCTTTTTCTCCCACCCACCGAGTTCAGCCTGAGCAGTATTAAGCTTAATTTTATGGATGGTTCAGTGCAACCCAGTTTTTGGCAGAAAAGAAGAAGGTTGCACCGAGCACCGGCAATGTCAAGGTCCGGCTGCCAGCTCACCCCTACCCTTTGGTGAATATCGGATTTCTGAGTACAGAAGTGAGGATTTCATTCTTTGTTCTTGAACTCATTCTTTCCATCCCAGGGGCCAGTGGAATGTAATCTCTCCAGATGCCAGCACCTCTTAGGAAATTGTAATATAGCAGCTATGCACTATAAGTGGCTTATTCATACATGGAGAAAAGAATAGTAATATCCTTGGGGGACGGTTTTGAAACGATGCACAGTGACACAATCCCGGGAACAGGAGGGATTTACTTCAGCTGAGGATCTGTCCCCAAAACGCGATCATTTTCAAGAGTAGCGGCAGAGATGGTGTTTCATATTTTGCTCTTCATTTGTTTAAAGTCTTTTCTTGCTGTCTAAAACCACCAGTGCTTCCTTCCTGGGGAGGGAGGCAATGCTTTTAGGGTTACTGTAAATAATCAGAGCCAGAACAATCGGCTGAGTAAATTATCCTGTCTGCTGACACTAACAGACTCCACCGAGCTACTGGGAACCTGATCAGCTTTTTTTTTTTTTTTTTCCTCTTGCTACTATTAATATAAAATAAAGATTTGCTGAAAGTCCCTCTCTGAAGCAAAGTGAAAGAAATGCCTCACGGAGAGCAATTCCAAGGAGCATTCTCAAAGCTCTCTTTGACCAACTCCGAATTAAGAGGTTTGTCGAGAAGAAAAAGCAGGCAGGAGAACAAGGGAGCCTGAAGAGCCAACTGACAGATTACCACACGACAAAGCTAAAAGGGAACTCCAAACCCTGCCAGCGCGGCTGCCCGCAGAGCCTGCCAAGAGCCAGATGCTGCCGTGGGGATAATATCCTCCAGGGCTGGGGAAAAAGGCGCTTCTCAGCCTACCGAGCCAAGGACAAGGGGATGGATGGAGGGGCAGCTGTGCACCCCAAACCCATCACATCTATAAAAAAATGCCTGGAGAGGGGCATTGGCAGGTCTCTCTGGAAAGGAAAAAAAAGAAAAGAAGGGGTGGGGGGAAAGGGTATCTGCTTCTTACCATGAAACTGCTTTAAAAAAAATAAAGAGCTGCAAAAAAAAAAAAAAAAATTCTGGGTCTTTCTGGGTAGTGTCTTTCCTCTGTACGCAAAGCAAACCACCACTTGCAGCGGGGGGGGAATAGCAAACAGGTCAGGCAAGGGAAGAAATGACACATAAGCAAGGGAGTAACCAACACGCTTTGCAGAATTAGGAATCAAACTGCACATATTCAGGGGCTCAGCTCTCACCCCACTCCAAGCAAATTTTTATTAGTAACCAGCTCCAATGGTTCTGCAGCAGGATTATGCTGAGAAAAGAGCAAGTCAACACAGACGCACCGATGCTACATTACCCTTGAATGGAAGCAGCATAAATAGAAAATATTTGTTTCACTGCTACTGGGCAACATCTGTTCCTGATGTCTTACTCATTCTCTGCTTTCCCTCCCTCGGGGTTTCAAAGTACACAAGGAAGAGGGAGAGGCTCACAGGTAGCCGATGCCGTTGTGCCCGCTTGGAAGTTGTGCAACATCAGGGCCCGTTCAATAGCCTCTGTGTGAGCAAAAGTCTGCATCGCTGCCCTGGAGTTTGCTCCACAGGGGCAGAGCTTTGCAGGGTATGGCAAATGAACCAGATGCTTTCTATAGAAGGAGCATGATATTTTCTGCAATGCAGGACCTCCACGAGTGAAAAGCAATGGGGATGGCAAACCTGAAGACTTTCACCTGAAAGGCTGTGAATCTAATACTTCTCTTAGCAGATTATTTAAAGAAAAAAAAACAACCAACAAACAAACCTAATCACAAACAAACTTTTACAAGAATCCTATTTTAAACCCCACGAAATCATCCAGTGCCAAAAGCCAGCGATGCAGTAAGAGCTCTCACTACATCTATTTTTCTTCCACAGAACCCTTTAGCACCACGCAGTTGTAAAAGCTAAGGGACTTTGTGCCAGGTCATGATGCAGAGAGAGGCTCTCCCAGGGAAACTCCCAGCACTGACATTTTAGCAACAAGGCTTTGAGATATGTCAACTTGAGAGGAGAATTGAGAGATCCAGATATCATGACTGTGCATGAGATCATCCTGGGGGACCAATTCAGGTTTTGTAGTTACATTCCCAATACCTCCCTGCACTCCCCTGTGCTCCATCAACTGCACACAGCCACATCGCATACCCTGAAGACCCAGTAAACAGAGAAAAGCACACATAAAAAGGCACATTTTGAAAAAAATTTCCAAGATAAATCTCTTACATTTCCTTATTCTGAAAGCTGTTGACATTTTTTGTTGGGTTTGAAATAAATGAAACAAAAAGCCAGAACTACTGATTTGAAAGTTTATAATATAGTATTGTGAGAACTAGCCAGTATGCTACTGGAGGCACAGTGAAACACTGCAAGAACCTCACTGTGCTCATACTGCACTTCAGAATAGTGTTCAGTAAGTTTGGGCATCTTTTGATGTTTGCAAATACTGTAGAACAAACTATTGTCTGATCTTTTAAATTCTAGTTTTACAAGCAGCAAGGCTGAAAAAACCCTGAGCCAAATAAAACAGGTGGCTTTTGTTGCTGAAAGTCTCAGGTGACTTTTTAGCCTAATTTTAGAGGTAACAAGAGTTTCTGATTCTGCTGATGCCGAGGAGTTAAACACAGCACTCAGAATGTATAGTAGTTTCTCTACCCCAATGGAACTCGGTGCTACAGGGAGCCACAGCACCTCTGCCCAGTCAGCACCACCACCGAGAAGCAGCAGCACTATCACCATCATTTTAAGGTGAGGCCATGCCCAGATCCTTGTACTTTGTTTCAAAAACCAGTCGCTCCTTTTGCGTTCACGTCTGCAACCACAGATTCCTCCCTCCTCACGCTGTCCTCATCACCTGGGTGCAGAGCCAGGCTCACATCTTCACTGCCTCTTTGGATGTCTTACCCTTGCAAGGGGATGGAGAACCACCTGCAGACACTGCTGGCTGTGCTCTAGCCAATGAGGCATTAGCCAAGGTTGGGAACAGCATGTTCAAGGTCCCAAAAGGCTGTGAAATGCCTGAAGCTCTGCCTACATCCCTCCTGGGCAAGCACAGCCACCCCTGGGTTATTGTATCAAATGGCACACCACTAACTCCAGCTTCTTTCCTTACTCATCTTTGAGAAGGTCCTGACGAGACAACATCGGTGCTTAAGACTGTGCCATGTCTGGATATGTGGAGGTGAACAGCTTTCAGTGCTTCAGTTTCATGGCACTGAAACTAGGACTAGGTGGCAGCCAAGCATCTCAGCAGAGCTCCCTCAAACCTGCTTCCCAACTAGAGCAAAACTCAACCCCCTGGGTAAACTTGAGTTTAAACAAATTTTCCACACTCCCTCAGAGGCATGGAGCCGAAAGTTTGTCTCACAGGTGTATAAGAAGCACCAGGAAACAAAGTGCTGCCCAGACCAGGGGACAACAGTGAGCAGGTGTTAATACTGCTGCACCCTTCCATCAGCACAGAGCAGAGATACAGGTACCTGCAGCACCAGGTCTCTCAGACCAAGTGTTTCCTCACAGTCCTCCGGCAGCACTGGATCCTTTCCCCTGCAGCAGTTTCATTCGTAAGAGGCTACCTGGGTTATTTCTGAAGTCAGAACTGGAGGTTCATTTTGAAGGCTACAAGAAAGGGAAGGCAATCACATCTTGGTTTTGTTTGTGTTTGGGTTTTTATCCCTAAAAATTTCAATAATGTTCATTAAAAGGAGACTAAAATTCTACCTTAAGCAAAAGCCTAAGACAAGGCACAGGAGAACGTGGACTACTTTTGGCCAAGCAGATGTAGCTCCCAAAAAGTTTCCTGAAGAACAAACATAGCACTGAGATCTTAACCTTGCACATTTTACAGAAGTCACTTCTGCATGTGTTACCCAGTGGTGCATTTCTCATGCTGCCCACCTACAGACAGCAGCTTACACCCTGGGGCCTTCTCTATCTTTACTGGCCATGCAATAAAACACCCAGGGTGCTTTAGAACAATCTTGTTCTGCAATCTTACTGCTTTGCCGAAGACCCTGCATCCAGGTCTAGTTTATAATTTGGGTCAGTTCACCACATACACCCATTGTTGCAGTTCAGACATCACATTGCCAGTAGAACTTCCCTCCTTATACACCTGGAAAGGTAAAAACATCAGAGCATATGACCTGAGCTAGACATTAGGGGGAGAAAAAAAGCTTTCCAGGCTAAAGGACAGGTGGGCACAATGACAGATTGCCTGAGGAGGTTCCCACAAGTAGGTTAGAAACATATTTGTCAGGTAAAGCTAACACTGAGTTCGCCCTGACAAGAAGCAGGACAGACCAGATGCCCAGACAAGGTCTCTTCCTGCCCTCTGCCAAGGATTTCATGTATGTTCTTTGACAGCAGCAGGGTGAAAGGGTTTGCTTACAAAATACTTGCAGAAACAAAACTGTTAGATGTTAAAGAGCATCTCCAAGGAAATGATTAAAAGGAAACCAGCCTCTTCTGACAGCTGACATCAGAAGGGTTGAAAGCCTAATCACTGTGATTACTTGTGGTCTTTCAAAACTAGGGTATTTTTATTTAATTTACAAAGTAAGGGAGATAGAAGCTTCTGCTTCTCCAAATGTCACTGGCCCTCCATAAAATAAAGATAGCTTCTGGTACCTGAGTAATGATGCAACCCATTCCTGGTCCTTGTTCAGCACTCATTGCCATAATCTATCGCACAGATGTGATGGATTTTTGAACACAAGATCTATTACATTTCCTGCCAGAGGCTCAAATGTGCACAGGCTTTCAAAGCACCTTGCCAGGTAGTTACTTTTTGCACTGACTCAGTGTTTGCTGGCAGTCGCTGCCAAGCATTAGCTCGAGTCTTACCAATAGATTGGGAAGTCAGCACTGCTAATGAAATTCCTCCTATCATCAGAACAATCATGCTTCCCCCATCCTGAAGCAAAATTCAAGTGAACCTTACACTGAAGTACCTACCCAAGGTGAACGAGTAGAACTTGTGATACCCCAGGCAGAACTGGCATCACCCTTTCTGCCCCCCTCTTGCACCCAGCCCAGACCCACATCTGTTCTGCAAAATCCTGCTTGGACTGGAGCTGCCTTATTCTCCCACTTTGGAGATGCTGTGTATTTACACTTGTGCTTTTGAGTCCAAGATGTCTCAGTGCGACCTTGGGAATGAAGATGGCACTGTCTTGTTCCCATCTTGTGCCAGCCAGGAAGGTCAGCGCCTGCCAAGCGCCAGCCAGACACTGCAGAACATCACAAAGTGCAAGGGAGGTTCTTCCCTTCCACAGCCAAAGCCAAAACAGCCATTTGATAATTAACCATCCGGATCAAGCCAGACGAGCCACGATGATGAAGGCAAAGATGGCTGGGCTCCCCCACACAACCTGTGCCCCATGGGGTAGCTAAGAGGAGGTTAGGGGCTGACCCTAGACCTCGCTTGCAGACACAGCGGCAGATGTGCTGGGCTTCCCCACAGTCTCCCCCTTGCCTGGCAGATGCTGGCCTCTCTGGGAAAGCGCTAAATGGATTCTGCTGAATCACTGCAGCAGATGGTTTGTAACACCACCTGGATAGCACAGGAGAAAAAAAAAAAAAAAAAGGAGATAGATAAGGAAGGTTGGGGAACAGAGAGTACCTAGTGTGTGGGCTGAGTTATCCCCAGGGAGAAGTAACCCGTGGATAAGGTTGTCATTTCAACCTTTGTTTCCCCAAATTCCTATGTTATTAAGACTGATAATATCCCTTTCCTGGCAATTTTGTCCTGAGGTCTACAACATGTATTGCTTCAACAGCCCTTGGGAAAAGCCTTCAAAACCTCTTGGGATGCCAGAGGGCACCCTCTGCCACTGCAAAATGCTGGCAGTGCTGCCCAGCCCAGGCTGCTCTGCCCAGCAGCAGCACGAGCCTTCATCCCTACCTGTGCAAACTCCTCGCTAGGGTAGGGCACGTACAATGTTGATGCATGTAAAAGGCCCAAGAATATAATAATCAGTGTTTTAGGGGGTTGTTTTTGTTTGTTTGTTTTTAAAGCCACAGTGGCAAGTACTTTTCTGCAACAGATCATTTTGAAAGGGCAGAGGAGCCAGCTGTGTACAGAAGTGTGCAGGTGTACGAGGGGGAATAACAAACAGCAAACGGGTAACAACAACCAATGTGTTTGCTCCTCCTCCTGTTAGCATTAGTGATTATTTTTTTTTCATTATTATTTTTTCCTTTTTCTTTTTTTTAATTGAGATGAAACGAGGTAGTCAGGAAGAGAGCAAAGAGCTATGGCACATACATAGAGGGTGAATGCTCTAAACGTACTCCTTTTGCAGCAGCTCATCCCCACATATGAAAAGCAAGAAACCAGGATCCCTGTCTGGTTGTTGGGAAAGACACTGTGCTGCTCAAAGTTGCTCAATCTGCGGCACTTCCAGCCAGGTCCTTTCCAGCACAAAACAGCAAGTCATTTGAGACAAAATGTTCTCGAGGCAGGTCACTTGCAGCCCCATCCGTGATTCTCCCTCCTCCCAGGACACAGAGTTATCACGTACCAACTCCGCCATAGGCTCAAGTCCATCTCACTTGAGCCCAGCTTTGTCCTACATCGGCTGTTTTTGCTGGGTCACACCTGCCATTGATTTCCTCAGGTAACAGCTGCTGGTTTATGTTCTGCTGTGCACCTTCCTCAGCAAAACAGCACAGAAAGGTACTCACAGGTAAGAGAAGCTCAGGGTGCCACTATCCAACCCTGAGCACCAGTAGAAACTGGATGGTAATGGTACTACCAGAGCTGGGTAATACAAAGGTCCTTCTCTATGCCTCTACCACAACTACTTCTCATGGGGGACATCTCTCATTAACATGCTTGGAGGCTTATTTCACCTGCAAAAATCTGATTTAAGCAATAAATATGGTCTATCTGCATAGTGCTTCCCACACCATAGGATCCAATGGCACCAGGGATCTCATCTGGTGACATCCTCATGGGTCAGCATGAAATCTCCTCAGTGGCTGGGAGGCACTTGGTCCAAACCCACACCCCACCTCCCGAACTAGGAAAAAGCCATTCCTCTGTGGTCTTCAGCTGCATCGTGGCACTGGGCGACACATGGCCAGATACACCTCCACATCCACAGCCATCCCTGTGTGCACCAAGACCAGACCACCTCCAGAAGACACTTAGTACTTCAAAACTAAAGCTAAAAATAAATAAATACATTTCACAACACTCACCCCAAGGAGAACTGGGCTTTGCAAGGGCAACAGGAATCCAAGCTGCTGGCATAGGTAGGACCGACCCTTGCCAACCTAAGGAGCCTGTTACATGCTGCAGTCCTGGAAGATGACAGCCCTTGCAGCCTGGGATTAGGACAGCAGATGATCCCAGGGGTCACCCCCTTTCCCATAGGGAAGGGCAGGTTCACTCCCAGCTTACCTGTAAACTGGCAGGCAGGGAACCCTGCCTAGAGGGGTCCCATCGCTTATTCAGTACGCACACACCACACACAACCCTTTTCCAGTATCCGCTTAGTGGCCTGGTTTCTTCTCAAAGCTTTTTATATTTCACATTCCTAAGATTTAATTATGTTATCAGAACAACAGGCATCAGGATTTGGAGTGCCAGAATTCACATTAGCAATTGCTATCAACAAAGAAAATGGGCACAGCATGCCCATGCCAGAGTAGATGTGGGCTGCTCTCCTCAATCTACTCACAGTTATTTATAGACTGTTTGCAAGCCATCCACCTCCCAGGTTTAGCTTCAAGCTCGCTTCTTTCTGAGCATGCTTCTCCCTCAAAGAAAAGCCTTTTACCTCCCCCTTCCCTAGCACAGCACCCAGATTTGGACACTAAATTCACTTAATTTTTTTGGGGTAGAAGGGATAAAACACTTTAAAATCTTCTTCCATCCATCCACAACAGGAGAAAAGAGTGAGAGAGTGTAACAAATAAGCAGCTGCAGGGACACCAACACCCTCCCAAGGGTTGAATTTTTTTAAAAATAAAGTATAACAAATGTGTATTTATATTTTCTAACACTTCACCACATGGGAGCCAGAGGATGCAGGACCGCTGCACATCTTCAACAGCTTTCTGCCACCACTGCAGATGGGGACAGAGGCACCATCTCCACGAGGCAGGACGCATGCTTGAATGCAAGAAATACCTACCTATTTTGAGATGATTGCAAAGAAGCAGCTACATGATAGCAGGAGGGGAGAGATAGCTGTGCCTCCACTCCAGCATTAACTGTAATTTGCCCATCCCTCAACCAGCACCATTTCAAGGCAGCCTGATTCTGCCAGGATGCTTCTCCTCCAAATAATGCAGAACCACGAGACGCAGTGCGCGTTGTACAGGTGCAAACCTACCCAGAAGCTTATTTTCCTCCCCTGAGCAGCAGCTGGCACAGCCAGCTCGTGTCATCTTCCTCCTAATCCCAGCTCCTGCTAAAGTCAGCTCAAGTTTTAAGGTGGATGTTAGTAGGAGTTGGATCAGACCTCAGCTCCCAAGCCTGGGAGAGATTCCACATGTAAAAGAATTCCCTCAGGCAAGTTTGCAGATGTGGCTTCAGTTAGCCCAATGGCGCTGGGATGCTGGTGAGCACTGGTGCCTTTGTCAGGCTACCCACGCACACCACATCACTTCTGCATCTGTGGGCTGGTCACCCAGTCCCCAGCACCTGCCTGCAGCTGTAAAGCAGCATCGCTCAGGGCATGGCTGGTCCAAAGTTCACTCAGGGCACTGGAGAGAACGCTGAGCCCGTTCCAACCTCCCTGACACTCCAGTTAAAATGCAGAAGTGGTGCTGGTTTTGTCCTGCCCCAGTGACTAAGGAAATGCTCGGTCAGGCTCTGACTGAGACACAGCAGTTCCTCACATGCCTAAAATTCCACATGGCCCTGGAAGAGAAAGAAGTATTAGAGTTTATCCTTGCTTAAAAAGCAGCATAACCACCTGTACAATTTTAGTAACAATTATAAAAATAAATAATTATTAATAAACAACAATGAAAACACACCAAACACCCACACCCCTTTCACTAAAGGGGGGAGGAGGAGGCTCGAGCTTACAACTCTAGCACGTTTTATTTTGTGTAAATTTATAAAGACAACAATCCTAGTCACGATTGTCACATTGTACAGCACATACCAATACAGTTGCAAACAGAACTCCACGCAAAACTAAGCGCTAACAGTAGCTTGGATCACTCTTCCTGCGATTGTCGTATCTAGACTAACAGTATTACACTAACACTGAAGAAAAAATAGTTCACTATAAAACAGTGATAGAACGTTTTTATAAAATATATTCCATTCCAATAGCTTTTCTACATACTGTATACTATAAAACTCTCCCACAAAAATTAGTGTCTTTAAATATACATATTTAATCTGAACTGCACCAAGATTAAAAACAATTAAAAATATCAATGATTTTTTTTTTTTTTACATTAACTTCACAGTATTTGTTTGTAGTAGAAGACAAATCCAGTGTTTAAAATGCGGAGCGGGGCTGTTCCTTACAGAGACAGCAACCACCCCACAGTGAAATAGTTTATGAAGAGACAAGCTTAAGTGTGCCATGGTTTTAGTACTTCTCTGTAGAGCCATGAACCATTTTGAAAACATACTCCGAGCTATTGCAACTTAAAAATAAGTGAGACAAACAGAGATAGCCAAAAAAAGTCACCTTAAGAACAAAATTAAGTGCAAACATTTTTTTTTTTACTTTAGAAATTCAAGCTATGAGTGGGAACACAAATACCAGACTATGAGAACAGCATGTTCATGATGTAGTCAAGAATTAGAAAGCCTTTTTTTTTTGTCTTTTTAAAAAAAACAAACAACAAAACCCAAAAACTTTTGCCCCATATTCACTGCAGTACAGAGCATGCTCATAGCATCAAGTTTAATGAATTATTTCTATACTAAGATCAGACACAAACTTGTTTCAACTTTTCCCTGCTCCATATGCTAATGACGATCTTATGGCACATCCTATTTTATGATCTTTATAAAAAAACCAACACAAAACAGTAATTGAAGACTGAAATGCAAAAAAAGTGTCACAAGAATGCAAAATTAAGGTTACCAGCTTCAATAATGCTGACTCTACATTAAACTCTTCACATGTTGTTCAACATGCAAAACCCATAGTTATAAAATTTGAAGTGAAGTGTAAATTAACTAGTTTGTAATAGATTAACAGTAATAATTCCACTTCAAAAAAAAAAATCTAATAAATACTATATCAAGTATCTTCAGGAGAAAAAAAATAACTTAATTTTAGTAGAAAGAAAAATAACTTAATTTTAGTAGATTTTTGTTCAGTGCTATTTCCAATCACAGCAAAAAAAGAGAAAAGAAAAAAAAACAAAGAAAAAAAACTGATTAAGTAGAATAAGACCACAGTACCAAACCACTTATGTTCAAGATACAGTACTCTCCCACAACTTTCATATGTAACAGGTTCAGCAAAAATATTTTACAGTCAAGAAATTAGACTGAAAACAACAAAACTCAAACTATAAATAGAAGCAAAATTTCACATTACATGTACATTCATAGTTTAAGAGATGAATAATAAGAGGAGGCTGTAACAAGTATATCATGATTTTCTTTAAAAGAGGAAGTACTTATTTAAAAATAAAAGATAATTAAAAAAAATAATTCAATCAATCCCATGTGTAGGTAGTGCTCAGTTTTTGGACCAGACGGGGAAGGCATTGCAAAATTTTTTCTCTGTAAGATGAAATACAGAATTTTAAGCACAACTTTTAAAAATAATCTAACTCAGTGCTTCAAAATGATTATTTTAAAATAAACGCTTAAGTTTCATCAAACAATTCCAGGAGTGTCAGGAAAGCTGATGAAGCAATGGTAACACAGCAGAACAACATTCAAAACCCTCGGTTATTATTATTTCTCAGTGCTGTGTACATGTACCTTGATCAGGTAATTTGACTGGAAGGGAATAATCTGATATTTTCTGACATGCACAGACCAAAGGATGCTCTATTAGGCAAATAATTGAGTTATCTGGAGTATAACTGGTTATAGTTACAGGCAGCCTCAGTTTACAAGAAAACTTCCCCCCCTCCCCCCCCCCCCCCAAAAAAAAAGCCAAACCCTCATCCTAAAAAACAAAACAAAAATCACTCCAAAAAACCCATCCAAACTCTGCTGTTCATCCTCTGCATCTTCCAGACTAGGAAATTAGTTTTCTACCTCTATGAAGGAATAAAAGACAAAGCCAGAGCATTCAAACTTTCTTTCTTAACATTGATAAGGGTACTAATCCAGATACTGTTGCGTGTTCCGGGTTCCCACTCCCCGGAGAAACAAAAAAACCAACAAATCTTCATATAATTTCACAGTGATCAGTAATCTTTATAGAATATAAAGAGTGTGCTGTAAATTAAAACAAAAATTAGCAAATGCACAACCAAGGTTTCTCCGTTGTCTTAGAAATTTTGTATTAAAACTGAAGTCAATTTGTATTGCACTGAAAAGATAAAGTAAAAAAGAAAACAAGATGCATGCAGTGGGTTTTCTATCAGCCTTTTCAGCTCTGTTGTTAGCAGATGGACTGAAACGTAACCAGCTCCACTAGATGGCAATAAGCAGCATTATCATCCCCTACCTCAGCACTAATACTCTGCATTTCAGACTTCCCCCCCCTTCTGCTCTGTGTCAAATTAATATTGATCTTTTAGATGAAACAGAACAAGACTTATTTAACTGTGTGATTTTCACAACTAAAAACGTTGCCTGAAGCGTCATGGTATCCTCACCATGCTCCAGATGTGCAGTTCTGCTTCAACTCAGAGATTCACTCAGCTCTCATGCAAATGGTCAAAAGGGTGAGAAATATATATTAAGTAGGTAATTACGCAAGAGTGGGTGTACACACAGAGTGAGAAAATCCACCAGGTAAAGGTTGCCATATTCACACTCATCATGCATTGCTTCAGGGATAGTTATTTTGCATACCCTGAGGATGCCAAATCACTGCTATCTTACCCTTTATATCAGTCTTTTAATTTACAAAAGATGTAAACTTGTCTCAAAGTGCCAGCTGCGGAGCGAGTCAGCCAGGAAGACTACTGCCAAGAATAAAACTCATAACCAAGTTCTGATTCTTAACAATGCAAGATTGTCAGCCATATACCGTAGCAAAATCTCCAAGTGAAATTTCAAAGCCAGCTCTTCCTGTTAGAGCTACAATCCATTTCCCTCCCATCATCACTTTAGAAAATTCAGAAATGAGATTTGGTTATACTACTAACACACTGACAACAATTTAACATAATTCAATAATGCTCTCTTCTTTTATTGCAAACCAGTATGTTCTACATGCAGGCAGAATTGCTTTATAGATTATGCTGCTTTTGATGTCATCTTTGATCAGATTTACTCCTTAACTTCAATAGAGCTATTTCAGAGCAGCACCTGCTGAGATGACATCAGAAACAAGACCAACACATTAACATTTTTTTAATTTGTGCATTGACTGAGAATATTTGTCCCTGATTGCAACAACTGCAAATAAGCAGACGGATGTGTCCCTAAAAATAGACAAAGTGCAGCATTAGCAACACATCCTTCCCACAAACTGCACTTTTCGTATTAAAAATTTATAAAGTACAAAACTCAGCATCATACAAGACAAACCAACACCAGTCCCTGCCCCAGTGAGTTAACTTACAGGATCTTTCACACCCAGTGTCTGTGAACCTTTAGTACATGTGCTCCCCCTGTCATGGGAAGACAAGTTAGTGAAGAATTAACTGTCACAGAAAGAGATGAAAAACCTATGTAAAGCATATGATGAGCAGAACAAGGAAGAGAACCAAAAATTTTGGTTACCATGCTCCAATCTCAGCCTTGTGATCTCCAAAAGGGTGCAATATAGACAGTGTCACAAACACACACACACAGAAAGCGAGCGTCTTGCTCTGAACTGGTTTGTCTATAGATATCTGCTTTTCATCCGCTTTCAAAAGAGCGTCTTGATCATGGTCCCATGACTACATAATATGAAAGACACACACCTGGTACAACTGTGATTTGCAAGCACACATTCCAATTATCTCATTTAAACTTCAATGCAAACTATCACCTATCAACTACAGTTACATACCCACAACATGCCACAGAACATTTCTTTTAATACAAAACTTGGTGCTTTTTTTGGTATCCTATTCTAAGAAGGTTTACAACCTCCAAAGTATGAGACAATGTAACTTAACATAGGCGACCTAGGAGCAGAAACTAGAACAAGACTGGCAGAGATCCTAATGACATCAGCTCCAGGATTTCTTGCAAGCTTTTAGTCTGGAGGTGCATTCCCATAAACAGTGCAATGTTTCCTTTGCCACTACCATTCAATCTTGGAGAATACAAGTTTATTAAAGGCTGCATTTTAACTAATGATGCATCATCTAATGTTAAAAAACATTTTCTGATTTTGCAATATTTTTAAGAGAAGCAAGATAATGCATTACAATCCAGGCCCCACCAGCTGTTAAACCTTTGATCTCTTTAGGTTCAGGGAATTAAAACAATTAATCCATCTGATAAGAATGGAGTTAACTACCAATGCTAGAAGGAATGTCCAATTTTTAAATCAAATGCTCTTGTGCCAGTAAAGCTTCTGTTGGTTTTATTTACCTCCTTTTCAGACAAATTCAACAATAGTCATCTTATGCAGAGCTGGGTGTATGGTCAGAATTCAGTAGCAAGAAAAGAAGTTATTGTGTAGAACAGATGGATATTTCTGAGGTCAGAGCACATGAACTACATGTAAGGTGAGACTGGGAAAAAAAAAAGAAACAACAAATCAAATAAATTTACAAAAACACAGCAAAACCTCAATATGTTCTTCAGCAAGAAACTTGCTCAGAGGGCTACAAAACCTCACACAAACCCAGCAAGCAGTTTGATTGGCAACTGTCTAAATCTGTTGCTTGATTCCTGTATGCCTGAGGAAGATTTTTAGGTCGTGACAGATTGTCATCTGCTGGTAAAGGAGAACAGGGCTGCTTAGAACCTTAGGATGCCACATTGCTTCACAGCCATCTGAATCCCCTGTGAAGAACTGGACTTCAAGACAAACAAAACCACAGTTCTCCTAATATCTGCAATGGAAGACTTGAAGGGCAAGAAGCAAATTCTCCAAAGCTGGTAGGAAACAGCACACTGAGATATGCTGTTAAGCCTGCATAAGAGACACGGAAGAAAATAAAACATAATTTTTCAACATATCCAGATGGGGGAGGGCAGATAGTGGTTTCTGAAGTATTCTCCAAAACGTGGTGTAGGGAAAGGGGGGAGTTTTGTCTGTATGGCTGACAACACCTTTTTAGTGTAATCCTCTTTTACAGGAAGGGCAAACAACTTTTTTTCACCACAACAGTTTGCTTTTCCTGACTCTTTTTCAAACCTCTTTTGCTCCTACTATACCTGTAGATGACTTTGGCACTTCTGTGCACAGGGCCTTGTAAGCCCCTCAAATAGGTTTGTTTTAACATCCTTCAGAGAAGGACAGAATGAAAAAGTTCTACAATTTCTAGATAAGGAAAAATTAATTTATTTGCACAATGACTCTATGGACATGTAATAAGCTGATGCACAATCAGGAACTACTGAGGCAGAATTTTGACTTGGGGCAGAACCTCTACTGGAGAGCTGCCAGATAAAAGACTATCTGGAAAGGGAGAAAAGATAGGAGGACGGTTAATTAAAAAAATAAGTCAAATCCAGGAAACCATAATTTATGGTTAAATGTAAAAGAGAGGCCTAACTTTGCCATAGTTTTGAAATGGAGCAATGATACAGAAAAGACTAAGAGCTGCTACTGGTTAAGTAAAGGATCAGGAGGTTCAGAGAACCTGTGAGGAAACACTCTAAAGCTGATCTCCTCTGAAGGCAGCAAAATAGCCATAGACGCATGTTTACAAACACATTTCCTACATGACTCCATCTGAAAATACAGTTTTTAGAGCAATAAACTTCCCAGAGATAAGCATTCTGACTGAGGAGGTGCTGGTGTGCCTCTGCCTGTGACACACAGTCTTGGATGGACAAGCAAGAATGCCACAAAAGAGCATGCAATGCAGCTGGCACCCGATCCCTTCAGTGCATGTAAAGGGAGGTGATAAATCATTTAGAGCTTCAGGGATTAGGGACTCCTGCCAAACCCTCAAAAATGCTTGAAACTTGATAAGAAAGAAAGAAACAAAGAAAAGTCAATACTACATAAGCTCTATTTCTCTAACTCAGGCAATATTAATTAAAAAAAAATATTATCTGGGTATTTTATACAATTTAGCCAATATATCATTATTGTGCACAACCCGAAAAAACACTGAGTAAGACTGATACTAAATCCCAAGTTTGTACATCCAGTTATTTTAATGAAATCAGATTATGTGTAGAAGTTGCCCTTTATGATTTTCCTGCTGTTATGACAAGAGAAAGAGGATGCTTATTAGATACTCGTAGCATAAGTTTTAATTCCATTAAGCTAATTTTCAAAACTGCTTTCAAAAATGAAATAAACAAGGTCTCCAGAACCGGACAAAGCAGGATTGACTTGTTTTGCTAGAACAGCTCTGATTTTTTTTTTTCCCCCTACCAAATCTGAAGAGTTACATTAGGAAATATCTGAACAAGTCAGCTAAATGCTGGTCAAATTTATGGTCTTCTTTTGAGTCAGCAGGAACATGCCCATCCCCCAGCCTGCAAGCTTCTGTTATAGCTTATACAATTCAACACAAGCTCCCTGTTTGGCACCTGTTAACACCTGGAGATTGGGCATATAGACATCATGTTTGACTGATCCTATAACAGGTAAGTAATATTGCAGAGTTTGCTAGTCACAAAGTTTCACTCTCTGGCAGGTAAAACCCCAGAAATTCAGACTCCAGCTCAGCAGTCAGAGCCCCTAAAAGAAGGTGTGAAATGATTGCTGGGGCTGGCTGATGTTCTGTTTAGTTTGGTGTTATCCCTCCAACTGTGGCAAAAGAAATTGTTGCTCAGGACATGCAAGCCTAGCCACTCCCCTTGTACATCCCCAGCATCTACAACTGTTGTATTGAGGCTGTTAAGGAGACATTCCTGCCGTGTCCCCAGTGGCTTGTCCATCAATTTGTCTTTGTAAAACAGCTGGTGATTTTTGTCTCCACCATCGCATTGGGCAGCCAGTTCCAGAAGGTTGCTACCAGCTGTGTAGAGAAATATTCCTCCTTCCAGTTGTTTTAAGTTGGCCTTACAGCGTTTTCATCATGTTGTTTCCTAGCTCTAGTACTACAAGATTTGGTGAACAGTTTCACACTTGGTTCATTCACCACAGTTCAGGATGTCCTTCTGGGGTGAGAAATCCCTCCCAAAAGAATGCACAGGAAGTGCAACAGAACATGAAAGTGACTGAAGCTCCACTGATCTGCACCTAAATCATGCACAATATTAATTCCACAAGACATTCCAGCACAGGAAATAGATCTATTTAAGTTTTCCTGTGTCTGGTATTATGCAGTGGAAGCTGTGAATATAATCTACTGATATTTGACCAAGAGGTCAGTTCCCAAATGTCATAGTTATTGAGGATAATTTACTGAACACAGGGATATTTCAGTTCCAAAAGAAGCACTCAATATGTAGATTTACATACAGTAATAATATAAAGTTCTATAATAAACCTAGTATTAAAGAAAATGAAGTCTAGCTCAGCCACAGCAGCTTTCAACCAAGACTGAACTCTGTACTGCAGTATGAAGGACTCTCCTCTTACACGTAAAATACACGTACCTTTCATGGATGCTAAACTGCAGAGTGAAGCACCAGTATTTTTCCAGAGCACTGATAATTTTAACTCCATACCTGAGCCATTCAACATGGTACTTGCCAGCACATCAAGCAACCTGACAGAGGGATTGTCACACTGCTGAATGACTTGCCCCACTTGTTTGTGGAGAAACTGTTGCATCTTTTCCAAGTAATGATTTGCTCCATCCCATATAAACAAAGAAAAAGTGAAGATTAAACACAGTATTTTAAAAGCGGAAATTCGAATGGCAGTAAAGCAAATTCTATTTAAAAACATGACAATTGCTCAAAGCATAGGAAAGGAGCAAAGTGGCAAATCCTATTCCCCAGAGTGTTGAGATCACTAGCAAAATCAAAGTAATGTTCACCTCTGCACCTATGAAAGAGCTGCTGGCAAGTAAATACATCTCCTGCTTCATTAGTATCAAGCACTGTTCAGGGCTCATCAGCCTCGTGTTCCTCTTTCAGAGCTTGAAACCACAGAACACAAACATCAGTGCCATAATGTGTTTTTGTTTTTTTAATAAAAGACTCATTTTAGGTAATAATGAGGACCTGACATAAAATGCATTTATAACTACCCTGATTTCCACTCCTAAACTGACTCTAGAGGCCATAGCCCTGACTCACAGTGATAATTTGCTTTGCTACCAAGAGATGTTGTTTTATTTCTGCTCTTTCCACACCCACATGTATACTCTGAGGCTGACTCATTTGAGACTGGTAACTAAGCACATATCTGGACTCCACACTGGTTGAGTGACCACATATCTTTATTCCATTTAATCTAATAAAAGAACAAATTCCCTTGATTTCCTTCAACATCCTTTTCCTTAGAGGAGCACACTTCAAGCAGCCAAGACACTAAAGCAAAGATCTGTTTAGCCTCAGGAAAGTGCATACAATACCTGCCTGCCTCCCAACTTGCTCAAGCTTGTGCTGTTTTCCTCTGTGGTCATGAAATAAAATTAAAGATCAATTTAATTGCCTGGAAGAAACAAGCCTATAAATAAGTAGTCATAAAACGTAGAAGACAAGACAGGAAGAAACAAAAATCTAACGAACAAGAATAGAGGCTGAAAATTTAATTCTAGAGCTAACTAAAGAAAGTGCAAACTTACTATTGAATAGTTCTGGGAAAGAAAGTAATTTACAGTTTTTCCCGGAAGCACTTGTCAGTCACACATATACCCTGAAAAAGGCACATACATCTGTCTTAGGCTATGGTTTGTTCACTTCAGTGGAAACTAGCAGTCCCTGCCCTGAAGAATTTACAGTCTACAAGTATGTTCACATTGCTGCCATAGGTGTGACACTTTCTGTATAGAATTCTAAACAAAAAATATTTCATTAGTTGACATTTACATAAATAATTAACCATTCTCTGAGAACTCCTGAATGAGGATAACATGGCCCAATAAATTATAGCACAAATTCCATATTTCCAAAACCATATGCAACTGTTGGAAGATGTTCTTATTCAACCTGTTCTAATTCAGACTGTTAAAGTATCATAGAAAATGTACAAAGGAATTGATCTGTAACTCAAACATTTGGGGAAAAAGTGCTGAATGGCATATACTTAAGTAATTTTTTCATGGTATTTTACAAGGAAACATAAATTACCAAGCTAAAAGCATTGCTTCATTAAGACAGTAACAAAGCTCCTACCAACTTCACTAGAAACAGGACTCATTCTCATTAAAGTAGTGTAAGAATCTTGCCCAAAATTCAGGTTATTCATAAACACTGATGACTAAGACAGAAAAGCTGCTCATTGCTGACAAAAAGAAAATGGTATAGTGGAACCCAAAGAAACCTACATGCATCTCCTTCTTCAGGACAGCAATTACAGTCTTACAATAGATTAAGCAATATGTTCAAAGGGTGAGGAAGAGGGAAATCAGAATATTACTCAACTCTTTTGCAGAGCAATTTCTCTTCTCAATATTTATTTTAGAGATTTAATATCAGATATTCCAAACTGCAGTTCTGGTGTTTCTTGAGCTTCATGGATAACTTATTAACCTGCTAGACAGAAAATTTTTTAACCTCAAATAAAAAACTGGATTGTCTGATTCCTGGGTTGGCTGACTGCCTATATTCCAAGGCAAGCTAAACTTGTATGCAGAGACCTTGAAGTGTCTACTCATTTTGGGTGGGGAATTCTCTCCAGAGTACATATCCCAAGGGGTAAACATTTGTTGCTGTTTTTACTGCTTGCTGAGTGAGTTTTCTTCATTGCTGATTTGCAACATGACAAAAAACAAAAGTAACTCAGAGTAAGAAGGACCAATACAGAAACAACTTCTGTCTCTTTCCTTAGGGTAATAAAGTGTCTTGACTGTTTACTGAACACTGAGAGGCTGTAAAGCATCAAGATTTTATGTGTTAGATGCTTTGCTGATTCAAAAGAAGCTTTTAATGTCACTTTCAACTGACACCAAAAACTCTTCTGATACACTGAAGCTTGTTTTTAACCAGAAAGAAATAGATCAGAATTTTCTCCAAAGACTGTTGTTTTTTTGAGGAGAGGAAAGCAGGGAGGAGGGAAGGGAAAAGAAAAAAAAAAGTCTGAAACTCCTTCTTCTTAAAGGGAATCCGTACCCCCAGGAGGTAGGTGGCACTGTGTGATTGCAATAAGAGACAATTTATTAGAGTACCTTCAGGACTGTGTTTCACCTGGACCACCCTCCCCACCCCCCCGTAGATGGCCTGCTCCTGCAAAGTTTGTCAAATAGCGAGTTTGCCTTTCACCATTCTAAGATCCTAACATCTAGGAGAGAAAAAACGAAAAACCTAAAAATTTTAAGTGCACTAAGAAAATAAGTTGTTTCTATGTGGTTCTCATTCTATCACTTACTAGTTTTGCAGTTGGTAACATACAAGAAGAAGCATAGCATCATCTGCACTTTAATTTAGGTAATTTAGATAATCCTGATTCCAGAAGACTCCTTCCATGCCAGCCTCCAAGTTGGCACAAATACAACCTTATCCAACAGTATTCAGCTATAAGAAGAGATAGAAAAGTCACAAGTGTATCACCAAACCCTTCTTTGCTGCAGATGGGAGAAAGGGCCTTAAAATAAGGTACCCTTGGTAAATGAACAAGGGAAAAATCTACACACAACAGAAAGAAGGCAAATCTCTGTGTCTAGTGCACAGAACAGCAAAGCCAGTTTTTTAATTATGGGATGAACTTTCACTTCAGGTTGTTGGCTCTGAGCAACTCATTCAATACTTGAAACTGTATAAAGACATCATTATCAAACAATTCACCCATCGACAATACCACCTTAAAATAGTTGTTCTCAAATCATCATGCCTACAGATTCTTGTATTTGAATCACCAAAAGACTTTTATTCAGCCACCAAACAACTTTATCTTTGCACAAAACATTGGTCTGGTTTTAGTTTTTTTACACTTATTCCCTCTCACACTCCAGACCTCCACCAGCCCTGAGGAGTCCTCCTGCTAAACCTCCAGCAGTGCACACAGCTGAACCACAGGAGCTGCAGGCTTTACAAGGTTATTGAAAGAGAGGTGTAACCCTGCCATGGAGCAAAGCAGTTCCCCAAATGCTGATTGTTCTACCTGTGCAAAACTGCAATGTAACGAAGTCATACTAAGACAGAACTTAAGTTACTTAAAATAGAAGACTCTTAAGTAATGAACTTCTTTCAGAATATTTCTTCAACTGTCTATCTATATTTATGAAAGCAGAGGTGAGACTGAGGAGGGGAAGAGGAACTTCAAAGCTCCAATCTACAGTTCTCTCTGAGATTTCTGCAAAAACCACCTGAGGAAATATGTCAAGTGGTGGGTGTTATGCAGTGATTTTTCATTAATTTTAATTACTGTCATTCTATAGGATAGTGAGCATCCTCAGTCCTTCGCCTTCAAATTGCACTGGGATTTATGCCAAATTTCTTATTCTTTGGTCCCCTCAAGCAGTATTTAGTAATGGAAGCGCTTTAACTTGTTTAAATAAGAAGTGTAAATGCCAAACACTTCTGAATAAGAAGGAACCTGTATCTTAAATGGCATATGAAGCCTTTATTCATAATTCTATAAACTAGAAACCTGCACTATTTGGGATCAAATGAAAGGCTTGATCAGGCTTGAGAAGAGAGTAGATGGAACATCTCCTTTTAAGGAAAAGGAAAATAAAACACAAAGCAATTCTAACTTTTCATAACCATTAATAGAGCATACTGGGGGTGGAAGAAGAGGAAGAGACAAAAGCTCACAATCAATTGCCTTGATGGTAGCTTATTGTTTTGCTTTAAAAGAATAAAATATTGTCTGCATCAGATTTACAATACAGGTGACATCATCATCATCCACTCTTGGCTTCCTTGAGCCATGGTGACTCCAGATTCTATTCTCCTCTCACATCCACCATCAACCATCTAAGAACTGCTTTTCAGACTCAGGCCTCTTTGTCACAGTGCTCATTTTCAGATAAATTGGTCTGACATGGCAGAAGTCACCTGCTTGCACAGAGCACTCACAATGACCTGTGTTTGGAGCTAGCCAGACATGAATCACAGCCAATCCAGAAATAGCACAGCCACATTAGCATGGTTTTGAGTCCAAATTAGGTGTGTATCCCCTAGGAAGCAAGCAAGAAAAAAACCCCAAAAAAACAAAACCAAAACCAAACCGTGTAAAGGAAACCAGCAAACTAGAAGTATCATCTTAGGTATGATCATATATGGCTTCAGAACAAGATCTTACTGGTTTGTGAAGTAAAGATTACACTAAAATATGAATGTTAACTGGGAAGCTTAGAGGCAGCAGCCTGACACTTCCTATTTCCTGTTCTTCCACTTGGATAGTAGCTGATGAGGCAGAGATGGTAATTCCACGTTGATTAGAAGTATCTCATGATAGCTGTGATGTATTTGACAAATCAGAGATTTTCTTTTCTGAAAAGCAGTATTTGTGAAGATTGACTTGAATGAGACTTTCATGCAGATTCGTTGCATCAAGCATTGCAAACAAAATTAATCCTCAACACAAAGCAACACAGTCAGACTGAATGCTTCCCATGACAGTCAGTTTTCCTGTGGAGACATTCCACACATCTAAAGGAGAAGACTGCTGAACAAACAGACATCAGTTTTCCTTAGGTTTCCACCATTAACCAAACAGCAACTCACCATTTCTTTTTTTTTTTTTTTGGTTCTTCCACACCCACAAATGGAGCCCAGCCACAAGCTCAGTCATTTTTCCATGTTAACAAATGTCAGTCAAAAGGGGAATACCTTCTGCTCTCCAGAAAATTGTGCCAGCTTGGGAATATTAAGTAAATACAGTTACCATTGCTTTCCAAACACACCTACATTATCTTCTTAAAGCTATTCGAATCAAAAGAAGTCCTTCATCTAGACCTCTCAACTCCCTTTGTAGAAAGCCTCCTTGTCATGCTTGCCTGGCCCCAGGATTGCTTTGCCCCACCTTTCCCAGTTCCCTTATTCAATTTAGGTAAAAGTCAGCTGTGTGCCAGACCCCGGGCTTTCACAACACCTTTTGCTCAATATTTCCTACAAAAAGCCTCCTAAATAGATCACTCTCCATCTGAAGAGAAAGGTTTGATTTGGTTTTTTTTTTTTTGTGGGGGGCATCTCTGTATATGTGTTTGGGGTTTGTGTGTATCCCATCCTTGTAACTGTAAAGTTCTCCCTCCATCATCACCAGACCAAAGAAATCTGACATTGTGCAGTTACACCCTCCCTTTGTGGTACAATTTTCCCCAAATGACTTAAAATCTCAGGGGAGAAAAAGTGAAATTCTGGGAACAAATATGTGCTAGAGACTATTTAGAGACATAAATTTGAGAGAGATACATCCAAGGCTGAGACATGACTAAGCTACAGAAATACTCTTCAATATTGAGGATGAAGATATTAGAAGTGATTTTCTCATTCATTCTCTAAGGTGTTTTTCACTTGTAAAACATATCTAGTTGTCTTGAAACTAAATTCAGCTATTTTAAATTCAATTTAAATTAATTAACTAGCACTGTGGTGGAAGGAGGCAGTAAGTGCACAACACCAATGTAATCTATACATTGTCCTTCCTCCTCACACTGCAATTACTACTTTAAATCACCCCAAATGGATTTGGCATGAAACCTCCTTCAATTTCTGCCTGACTTAGAACAATGATTTCAAGCCAAACTCTACCATGTGAGTCTGTCATGGCTTCCAGGCTGTATACCTTGCAGCAAGGTCCTGGCTGTACATCTTTGAAGATGGGAGATGACAAGTTGACCAAGGTAGTTTATGGATACCACAGAAAGAGAAGGTCAACCTGCAACAAAACAGTGATCTGGGAAAAGCAATGAATGCTTTCATGCAGGGAAGAGCTGTCCCTTCAGGTATTTAAATTAAAATCTGAATTGAATTTCCATCTTTAAACTGAATTATCATCTAAAGACAGAAAGTATATTGCTTGGAAAAAAAACAAACCACAAAACAAAAAAAAAACCCCACACTTCCCACCTTCCCCATTTCCCCCCCCCCTCCCCCCAAAAATAATTTCAGCACTAGGTTTATTATTCATTTTTCTGGGGAAAACCAAAGAAAAACAACAACAAAAACTAACAACCAAAACAAAACCAAACAAAATCAGAATAGAAAATGAGTAAAAATTAATTTTTTGAGATAAAAGATTTATGTTAGGGAGGTTAATTATTACCTTGAAAGAAACCCAACAGATAACTATGTTTTTTCAGAACAGAAACTGCAGCAATTGAACTTAAAAACTTCAGAATTATTCTTTTTTTGACCCTCCTAAAGGTTTTACTGATGTCAGTTCTCTGCCGAAATATTTACTTGAAATTACTGTATCTCACTGCGGTCTGTGTTGAATTGTCCCTTAGGAATTCATTTAATTCTGGTCACACCAGAATTTCAGCTTTGTTACATCTCATTACGGTCTTCAGGTCTGAAGTATTTTTAACACCAAAGAGAAGGGAGATCATAATATGATCCGGAAGGGGAAATTCTTACAGACATAGCTGCAGAGCAGAAGACATTTGTAAAGACGTAGAGTGGCACGTGATACCAATGTGTATGAGATCTTAGCTACAAAACTATTAAGTCTGCATTATAAAGAAACAGATCAGGACTTCAGCAGATGCAGGAAGAACAACAGAATGTAGGCCCCGTGTTCTCTTTGATTTGATAATGTAGAGATTAATTTTCTGTAGGGAGGGGATAGTTCCCTATTAAAGTATTTCATATGAGTACATGGTAGCCAGTGTGAGATTTAAATTGCACAGTCTGGACCTGAAATGGTTCTGCATTCTCTTAATTATTAAAAAGGTAACACAGAAGAAGCACGGAGAACATCATTACTTCCCCAAATCCCATGATGTACTTTTTTGTAACAGTTTCCACATGGATCCACAGATAAAATGTTAATGAGAATCCTTCATATTCACCTTATCAACAGTATAAATCCTTGCACTAATGAGGAGGAAGGAGCACTTTTTATACCAAGCTGTGGTGTTTGGTTTTTTTTGCATGACACATTAGAGCCCAACCTCCAAGAAACAGAACAAGGTCACTCCTTGACTGGTATTCTCTGTAGCTGTTTGGCACTGAGATCTGGACATGTGATGAGACGCATCTTTCAGCATCAGCAGATTTAGAGAATACATGCTCTGCTTTGAAATACAGGAAAATTGATCCTGCAGGGCTGTTTACTTCATCAACACACCTTCAAGTTCTATCAGGGCACCTGCATGTTGCATAATTGCTCTTACTTTCTCAACCAAACATCAGCAAAATTTGTAGCAGGTAAAGGTATAATCATAGGGAGTGCTAGAGCCAATTTTCACAGTTCATATTTTAAAAAAGAAAAGGCTAATTAGCAAGATCTATTCTGGAGCCTACCTGCTCTCTTCCTTTATTACATACTCTCTGAACTGGCAGTAGCTTTGGAAAGGTATCTTGAGTACATGTGATAACCTGGTACATAAATACACTTTCTTTTGTGTTCAGCTTTCACACAAACACTCAGATTAATAATTATTCAGAAATATTCAGTCTTCCCCAGTATTTGTGAAAGCTAGGTTTGTCTGCATGGTTTGGGTACAACCGAACAAAGCATTTTGAGCAGTAGTATGATGCCCTTCTGAAATTTTTTACCCAGCCCTTCACCTCCCAGCTCAGTTGGTGAGGCCTCACAGCTGTTCAGGAAAAAAAGTCCCTCTTCTCCCATTGAAGGCAGCTTTGAGTTGAGTTTGTGACTCTGCATTTAATCCAGTGACTAGACAGTTAAGTCATGACCAGTCATCAATGGCATCAAGCAAGGATGAAAACCCAGGTCAGCCCTCATTAGACAAGTGTCAGAAGATTGCAGATCACCTCAGCTGAAGCAAAACAACACATGACACCACAGGAGAGAAGGCATTTCCAGAAAGTTATACCTTTAATAAGGACTTAAGTAACAGTTTGGAGACTACTCTGCATTCGAGAGCACAGATTTTAAAGGAGAAATTAAGCATTACCATCCTCATTTACGGCTAAGCGAATCCATAAAGCACAGACACACAGAAAGATTTATCTGTAGTTACCTTACTGACTCATGGTAGATTTTGAAATAGCACGAGCTTCACAACTTAACACAGAAGGCCTGAGTGACCCTACATCACTTGATACAGCCACTGATGGTAGGCATTTAATAGATGTTTATACAGGTTTATTTTCCTGAGCTCTTAAAATAGTTTTTTACATGATTCATTAGCATTATTTATTTCTACATCCACACCTCGAAAGTTAGACTATCCTGTTAATTATGTTCTACTTCCTTGATCTTAATTAAGATGACCCTCTATTTCCTGTAACTTGTGGCTGGGGGAAGGGTCAGTTTGTAGATTAGAGTCTCCTTTTCTCCAAGCAAAAGTTAAAGCCAACACCACAGCGATCACTCTGCTAGGAATGCCTCCTTTGCACAAAGTGCTACGTTTTCACAGCACAGTTAAAGCAAGATTCTCATTTCCTTTGTTCTTTCAGCCTGCCCACCACTGCTCACATTTCTTTGCCATGTTTTGTACTGTATTGATCGAGACAGACTGAAAACTAGAAGAACTAATCTAGGAAAATAAATGCAATGAGATTTCAGCATGACGAGAATTTCTTCTATACATTCCTCAAAGAACTATGCAGATGTTGAAATTCTTGGTTTAGAAGACTTCTTCCCTCTCACTTTTTGACTCACATAATACAATTATGTATAATATAATTCCTTGACCTGATTTCATCCAGCTGTTCTTTTTAAAACCCACTATGGTAGACTACAACATGCAGCAATGATGTTGCTCAAAAAAAGATCCTGATCTTCATGTGTGAACAAGCTTATGCTGCATTTTCTGTACGCATAAGACAAAAGCTTTAGGAAAAAAAATATTGGAATATTACTTTGGACCAAGAACATAAGCTTCATTTTTTTGCAAGGTCTAGTAAATCTTTCCTTTTGCCACTTCCTTCTATTCCTCATGAAAACACTTAAAAATACCTGAAACAAAACAACAACAAAATCCCAAACTTTGGGGAGATTAAAACCAACACATCTCCTCCCACTGCCACACTCCAATTTGAGTGCTATGACCCAGTTCATCAGTCTCAGAATTGGGTCAGTGTCTGGCTTCAGGTGCGTCTTCAAATGCATATTGATAAGATGCTGCCTAACTACTAAAATAACGAGCTGCAGTTTAACTCTGAGCGTAACATAATGGTGGAACGTATACAGCGCTTGCCAGAATGAATGTATGGATGAATAAGGATGCTTAGGGGTATGCAACAGTAAATAGATATTTCTCATGTGACTGATCAGAGTGAAAACTATATTCCAGTTTATTACATAGCCTGGAGACATAAAATTGAATAGTAATTGTTTGAACTAGATTCAGCAATACCTACCACAATCCACTAATGAAAGAGACTTGTGTTGTCTTGCACTTTTGGATTAAGATTGTTGAATACATTGTATTTTTAGAACAGCAGTAAGGATCTTTTACATTGCTTCTGAAACACATGACACAGAAGTTTAAACGGGTAGAACAACTAGCCTGGCTGGTAAAGAACCTCAATATGAGAAAAGCTAGGGCTAATTTGTCTTCTAGTTAGCACAAGAGAAAACTGCAGCCTAATTCAAGGTTATTCTGAGCCCATGACGAACACATACTGGTTTCACTGGATTTTACTTAAGTCTGTATTAAGGCTAAATAAGAAAGTTACCAATTATACTCTGTAGAACAGTTTTGTGATTTGTTTGTTTGTTTTTTAGTCTGGGCCTGCTTTCCACTGAAAGTGCCTTTAAAACAACAAACCTTTTGTAAGTTTGTATAACACATACAAGAACCAGATTAAAAAAAAAAGGACAGATCTCCACTTTGTAAAAAGTTTTGGGAATAATTATAGGAAATCTGTACGACCTTAAGCACCTAGCAAGAATGTATACAGTGATTGATAAACTTCTTCAGGAGTAACTGATGCAGAACAGCACCTGATGAAGTCTGACTTCACAATCTGCTATTAACACCAAAGCACAAGTATGTAAGCCTGAGTGCCAACACACATCAGCTTTATTATTTTGAGAAAGCAGAACACACATTTATCATGGGCAGCACCAACACATCAAAGTGCTGGTTATATGCCACTGTAGGGCTACCCAAACTTAATTGCTCCATGGTTGTCTGACATCAATACTGCAAAAACATTGCAGACAGACCCTTGTTCAATCAAAGGAAAGGACACAGCTTGTTACATCAAAGATGAGGCAGCTGGAGCTGAAAAAAGACAGCAAGAAAGCAATACCAGGAAAACAGTCGACCAACTCCAGTAGCTTTAATTGCTTCCCTGACTACTCCTTGCAGCCCTTGTTCTTACAAGCAAATCATGCCTTAAAGAAAGCTGGGAGCAAAGCAAATGCACAGCACAGGAAAGGCACTAGAGTGTTACTTTATTCCTGCTCTGGTTACACTCAAACCAGAATAAAAAGATCTGAGCTACCCTATCATGCTGGGAGGCTTCTCAGTTTCTTTTAACAGTTACCACTTAGGTCCCCCATTAAGAGTAATTATGCTTCAGAAAGAAATAAATAAAGGAAAATTCCAAACACCACATGACATAGATAGATTTATCACTTCCCAGTCACCAAAACCACAGTATGTATCCAGAAACCAGCTAAAAGAGGCACCATTATCCAGGAAGACTTCTCCAAGACAACACCAAGACAAAAAGCTCTCAAAAAAAGCAAGGTAATGGGGAAAATCAACTCTTTCAAGGCTGTAGGACTTCAGAAACCAGTCAGGTCTCCATAACTAAGTAGCAGGTGAGCAAAGAACAGTATTATAGTTTTCACATTACTTATTTCCTAAGCATCGTTATTTGACACAAGACCATAATTAGGAGAAGAGGGTGAATCAAAAGACATCTCTCCTTTCCCACAGGCTGTAACTTACCATAATATGTTCCTGCATGGAGTCTTAGCCATGAATCTCACAACTGCTGTTTCTTCTCCTGAAAGACAGGAATCGTATGTTGTACAGTCAGAGCTTTCAATATAATCAGAGGATAAAGCTTCCCAGATTTATAGACAGCTAGCAAAGCTGAAAAAAATAACACCATAATACTGAATAACTTTAGTTTCACCCTCAACAAGCTCAGGTGTGTCAGTCAAAAGCTGGATTTACCCACAGACATCGGTAAATAAATGCAGAATAGAACACAGAGAGGGCAAGCAGCCATTTCTAACCCAAAAGAATATTTGACAGTCAAAGCTCTTTCTCAGAAACACACAACAGCAGCTCAAAACCAGAAAGAAACCCACTGCAGAACATACTTGCTTCACTACCACCACAATGACTGGACCATAGGAAGACATAAGGCAGTTGGGCTGAGGCTGCTCTGAGCTCAGGACATGTCTGCCCAGCTCTGGATCCCCTCATTTTGGGCCACAGCTGAGGCAGAGAAGCAGCACTGATTTCCACCTGCACCCAGGAGCACCTGTGCCAAGAGCCCACCACAGCCCCAGGCCTCTCCAGGTGCTTTACTGACATCCTCTTGGCTTTCATTTAAGGAGTTGTTGACAGAAATGTTTTTCTCACAACAACGAAAAAGAAGAGAAACTAAGGAAGCATGATAAATTGTGATGTGCAGAGGCCCTATACCAATGCCAGTGGCTTCATTACAGTCACTCTTCACTTAACATGAGAGCGCTGAGATTCTTATTAGATGTATTCAGCAATATTTTTTCTTAAAACCAAAACTGATGCATAGTTCAAGGGTGCTCACTATTGGCCTCAGAGCCCTACAAGGTGGCTTGCAAACTACATAGTTTTGTAAGAAAAGGAAATAACATAAAATTGACCATTTTTCAAATAGCTTTTCGTTATTTTTCTTTTATAGTTCAGCCCAGATTCTGGACTGAACTCTAATTCAGATTCTGCTCAAATTCTGGCATCTGTAAATGTACCAGATCTGACATTTACAGGCAATGCCTAACATTTGAGTGAGCCAGTTATTTTTGGAAGAAGCATCTCTAGGAATTAATAAGCATGGATATTTTCTGAAGGAAAAGATGTGTTCATTTTATTGTCACTTATCCATAGCTTGTGGTAGGGCATGAGCTGTGACATAAAATTCTGTGAGAGGAGGAGAATAATAGTGACAATAACAACAGGACACAGAGTGTAACTGGATGCTCTCCTTTCACAATATCACACGTGAGCAGTACTGTGTTGTGTACCATTCTCACACAGCACAACTCAGCACTGCACCTGAGGCACAGCACCCTGATCAGGTTTTATGGCTCTTGAGATGGAGCAGGAGTCTACATTACTCTCTGTAATATGTCTACTGTGGTTGCAAACCACAAAAAAACCCCAATAAAATGCTTGAAGAAAGTCTTATTACTTTATGGATATAATCTGTGTAAAATAGGTAAATGACATCTGTTTCCAAAAGTCAGTTAAACCGTGAGATTAATTAGACAAGTCTCAATTATCCAAAGCTTCAGTATCCAGTGTCATACATATTTTTACAGAAGTTCAAGACGGACTCCAATGAACTCCTTGACAGGATTAATACAGTAGCAGTCATACAGTTTGGCTGTGAGTGTTTTCATGGTCATGAAAATGGGATAAATAGGGTTAGGATAACTGATAACAAAATGTAGTTGAAATATATTTGTTGGATGTTGATGACATGTTATTTAGTCTTTCAGTGTGATTTTGGAGAAATCCATTTTATCCATATACTTCTTGCAGCTGTCAAAGATCATTTTACAAACCTTTCCATATTTGTTTATAACACTTTCTAAGTGCCTCAGAATGACATTTTCCACTCTGTTGCAAAGCTTCTTTATTTTTTTAATTTGCTGATGGCACATTTCCCAGAGATTTCCTTCTTACTGGCAACCCTTGCACTGGGGTAGAGCAGAAAAACAGCAAAGCTTTTTGCTACTGAGTCAAAGGTATAAATTTGAGCTTTGTAGTAAACTGGTCTAGAAAGTCATACCCAGGCAAAATCCAGCGCTTATGAGCACAGGACTTTTAGGTCTGGGCAGCCAGGTTGCCAGTACACCCTTGGTTGCATTAGTTCCTTGCATTAAAACAGTTAAAAAAATAATAATAATAAAAAAATGGTGTGTCTCAGCGTTATAACCTGGGGGACCATCAGGCACTTGATCCTGATCAACATCATCATCTCCCTGAGCTTAACAATACAGAGTTAGCTTTCCAGCTGCTACAATTCTACTACATTTCATAGCGCAAGCAGAAGTATTTTGTATTTTTGAAGTGAAAATGCTTCAAGTTTGGAGGGTATTTTTTTGAAACTTTTCCTTCATGGAGGAAAATAAGAACATAAAGCAATGGGTATGATGCAAAATACGTGGTTTGGGCAATTTCCTCACAAGAAAATGTGCCAGTCAGAAAACATTCCTGGTAACACATCCAGGAAAGACAGATATCTTACTAAGTTCAGGACATGGACAAAAAGTCTCTAGCAAAGTACATGTTCATTTGCATTGAGGATGGTAAGTATTTCTGTGGTGATATTCTCCCAACTTTCTCCAAGTTATTTAGATATAAAGAGATTGGGAAGTAGAGAACAAGAAAACTTCAGCAAATAGAATTGCACTAGCTTGAAACTGGCCTCATCAACTTGTATGCTTCACCACCATTGCCAGGAGAAGCAGGCCTTGTAGCACACCAGGGAGAGCAGCAGAAACCAGAAAATCACCACAATCTGGTGTATGACCCTTACATGTAAATTAGCTACAGAAACTGTTGTCTGAAGTCAACCTACTACTAGTATTCTTAGGATTTGACGGTGTCTATGTGAATTTCAAGAAGCAGGAAAGTACACTTTATTTTCTGTTTGCAGGAGCTGAATTTAGTCAGCTCCATTTAGTGAAAAATGAATGGAAAACACTGAGTTGAAATGTCATTTCTGAACTAACTTTCTGCTATGAGACTCATTCAGGGTACTTTTTTTTTTCCTATTTCCTTTGTCATCTCTTAATCTCAAACACTACTTCAAATTTATGAGGCCGAACAGAACTGTGTTTTTTGCACCACTGCTTGAGAGCAGTATCCACCTCAGACCTCACATAACAGTAATAACAGTTGGTAAGAGATCTCAAAGGGAAACTACCCTTTAGATTGCAGCGGGGGCTGTGGAGAGGCTGATGGGCAGATGAAGAAGGCTGAGAAGGAAACACATTGAAGACGATATGGCTACAAAAAAGACGTTCCCATTCCTTTAGCACATTCTGACTTGCAATCATATCTCACTGTATCTGTAGGAAGCTAAAGAGCTACACACCCTGTTATAAATACGGACATGAAACTCCCAGTGACATTGCATCAGAATACATTTGTCAATAGAAGCAAGAACCTTTCCTAAGGACAAGGGAAGCTGGACCCTAGCGCAAAAGAATGGCCAAAAATTGGACAGAGTGCTAGGGTACAGGAGAGATGGGCTGTCATGCCACAATATTAAACAGCTCTTTAGGAACATAATTCCTAGCATTCTGATTTACCCCTGTTAATCCTGTTCTGTTATCAAGGAAAAAAAATTATATACCAACTTCTTTTTTCTTTTGTTTGTTCTGGCTCTTGCACTTCCATACCAGTGCCTGTCTCCAGTGCTAAACACGCTGCTCCTCCCTACCCAGCAATGCTCTTTGTTGCCACCTATTCAGTCTCTGCTGGCATTTGTGCTAAAATAATGCTTGTGCTAATGGAATCACTCTCTGAACAAAACAAGGGCAATGCTCCGACACCCATACCTAGTTTTTGAACAATCTCCCACCAGGTCTGGGAACAGGAGGATTGCCAGCAGCCTTGTGTCAATGGCAGCAGGAGGGAAACACCCTCAATTTGCCCTGGTAGTCCAAGGAAGGAGTGAAGCTGCTACCAGCAGCACCCTACTAGAGCAAGGACTGGATAACCACAAGGCCCTGTCAGGCATACACACAAAACCACCTCCCACAGCCCAGCTGAGGGTATTTTCTGTTGTAAAATAGGAAATGGGTAACTAGAACATAGCAAGGGATGGGATCCAGCTGTTTTGTGCTCACTCGTGGTTCTCTGGCTTTGGGAAAATTTTGCTGCCATTCATCTTCTCTGTCTGTAAGCCAAGTATAGTGATATTCACCTCTGTTTGTAGCAGAGTCAACGGGTGTAGTTTCATAATCCGCACTGGAATTTTCACAAAAGGGCTATTAGTACGTCAGCTATATTGTTCCATTTACATCTGGTTGTGAAGGGAGATACGGAAAAGATTCAAAAATAAAGTGTTAATCAAGTGCTAATCTTGCTGCTAATTATTTTAACTGCTTACATTTGGAATTTCTGTATGTGTTTCTTTTACTTTCCTTCTCTAAATGGGAGTAAAATGTACAAAAGGGCAGGTATTTCCTCCTTTCTAGTCCTACTCCACCTATTTATTGGGCCATACTACATGCCTGGGAGCTTCATAATGGGAATTGGAAATGGAATTAAAGAAAAGGAAATTGCTACAAATGAAGCAATTTCCTGGGTGTAAACAGTACTTGTAATTTTGAAGAACAGATTTACATGAAAACATATTTTGTTCTGTCAAACAAATGTGATGATTTGTTGTTAGACACTATTTTGCTGAGAACATTAACAAATAACCTCATTAGGATTGCTGATGACATTAAAGGCTGAACTGAAATGAAATCCTAATTTGGGCAAAAATCCAGAACTTCTATGATATTTTTGTCTAAGTAATCACATTAGGATCTGGTCTTGGCATGTTCCAACCCTAATGGGTAACAATACACCCTGGACTAACTTTTCAAAAATTTGGTAACTTGCTTTAAAGATGAAATTGAAACTGGAGGAGCTAAATCCCATTGAGTTCCACCAAAAGTAAAACATAGTGTGTTGGTTTATGACACCATTTAGACACCTGAATATGTGCACTAAGTATTTCCTAGGATCTCAAATACATAACATGGATAAGCACTGAGCACCTGTCTCATCTGGCTTCTGTGGAAGTCTCATTCTGGCCGCATCCTCTTTTAAAACAGACTAATTCTGGTCTTCAGGCCACAGGCACCATCTTGCTGCAGCAATGCCCTCTAAGAGCTTCTATTCCTGTGGAAGCTTCAGAAAGTATTAAAGAATTCTGCCTTCTGCTGAGTGGCAGGTCACACATGCCATTCACTGTGTCTCTAAGTCCCTTTGAAAATCCATTCCCCAGTTCTTCTGGAAATAGCAAGTTAAGCTTCTACTCATTTAAACCTCTTTAATAATTTCCCCCCTGTTTATTTCAGCATTGAGAGATGGACATTGAGAGTTGGTCTTCATATTTGTGAGTGGTTTTGAATGCAAAAGATTCAGTTAATTTGTCAAAACTAAAAGGAATTGCTTGAAGCTGCTGGATGAACTAATACTTTCTGAACACCTTAATAGATAAACCTCTTGACCAGCCTACAGACAGATGCATTGATGGTTACATTGGTTTGAACAGTTAGGGGTAATTTCAGTCCTCTAAGAAGTTCACTGAAGTTACCTGGCTGCCATGAAGAATGAGTTTGGTGTTGCGTCATTTCTGCATATTCTACAACTGAAAAGAGTAGGAGTATTATATTTGCAAACACTGTCTCCTGCCAGTATGCACAGTTCTTTTTGGAAATCCTTTGAAGACTTGGGATCAAATTTAAAGGTATTAAATTCCATTTTAGCCTTTGCTCTTCTAAATCCTGTGGCCTGGTAACAATGGACATCATATAGGCATAAAACAGCGATGTCAAAAGCCATCAGAGAACATACCTGCTGCAATGTGTGAAATGAATCCCACCACCATAGACTAATATATCACTAAGGCATAACATCTGGTTAGTTGTCTATCATAGCAGCAAAAGTAAATCACATTGCAGCAATCCTGGATGTACTAGAGGTTACAAAATCATTCATCCAAGAATAATCAACCTCTGGAAATCATTGGCAGCTGCTATAACTGAGCACAATGCCCCAGCAATTAGTTGTGCATCATTGCTTTCAAATTGCACAAAGCTGACTGCAGTGGGAGTGGTGAACATTTGTTAAACTGGGTTTTATATGAAATAAGAGATCACCTGGAGAAGGAATATTACTGGAATTTACGTTTCAGGTTGTATCTGGGAATTTACATTTCAGTTGTAGAATGTCTCCACTTGGCTTTCACAACTAATGATGTCATAGATCAAAGACATTGGGTGTCTTAGAAAGCCCTGCTAGAGAGATACAATGAATAATTCAATGTTTGCAGACCAGCTCCTACTCTTATTTGTACAGGGATTCATCAGAACTGATTCCAGTGAAACCACAAGAAAATTTTATTCTGGTGTGAAAGATACCAGAATGAGAGAAATGCCCCTGAGAGAATGAAAGACTGCACCCATGGTTTTACTGCCTTCATCATGAGTGTCAGGCCCAAATTCAGTCCAGCCAGGTTTAATGAAATAGAATCATAGAATCATCTAGGTTGGAAAAGATCTTTGAGATCATCAAGTCCGATCATTAACCCTACTCTACCAAGTCCCACCCCTAAGTCACATCCCCAAGCACCAAATCTATACGTCTTTTAAACACATCCAGGGATGGTGTTTTAACCACCTCACTAGGCAGCCTGTTGCAATACCTGACAGCCCTTTCAGTGAAAAGCTTTTTCCTAATGTCCAGTTTAAACCTCCCCTGGTACAGCTTGTGTCCATTCTCTCTTGTTCTACCACTAGTTACTTGTGAGAAAAGACCAGCACCTACTTCTCTACAACGTCCTTTCAGGTAGTTGTAGAGACCAATAACGTCTCCCCTCAGCCTTCTATTCTCCAGACTAAACAATCTCAGTTCCCTCAGCCACTCCTTGTAAGACTTGTTCTCCCTGCCCTTCACCAGATTAGTTGCTCTTCCCTGGACCTGTTCCAGCACCTCAATGTCTTTATGTATTCGGTGCCCCAAACTGAACAGAATACTCAAGGTATGGCCTCACCAACGCCAAATATGAAGGACAATCACCTCCCTGGTCCTTCTGGACACACTATTCCAAATACAAGCCAGGATGCCATTGGCCTTCTTGGCACCTGGGCACACTGCTGGCCCATATTCAGCCGTTTGTCAATCAGTACCCCCAAGTCCCTTTCTACCAAACCACTTTCCAGCCACTCAGCCCCAAGCCTGTAATGTTGCCGGGGTTTGTCGTGGCCCAAGTGCAGGACTCAGCACTTGGCATCGTTGAGGCTCATACAACTGACCTTGGCCCATTGACCCAGTCTGTCAAAGTCCCTCTGTAGAGCCTCCCTACCCTCAAGCAGATCAACACTTCCACACAACTTGTTGTTGTCTTCAGACTTAGTGAGGGCGCATTCTATCTCTTCAGCAATATCGTTGTTAAAATTATTAAACAGAAGTGGTCCCAATACTGACCCCTGAGGAACACCACTTGTAACTGGCTGCCAGCCAGATTTAATTCCATTCATCACCACTCTATCATAACTTTCATTAATTTGTAGGCATTCACACATCTTCTTAATATAGAGGGCCACCCCACCACCTTTTCTTCCTCACCTACCCTTTCTGAAAAGATGGTAGCCATTGTTTGCAGCACTCCAGCTGTGTGAGTCATCCTACCAGGTTTCCATGATGACAGCTATGTCAGAGTTTTCTCACTGCACAGTGGCCTGCAGCTCCTCCTGTTTATTGGCAATGCTGTGTGCATTGGTGTAGAAGCACTTCAGCTGGGCTAATGATCCTGCCATAATTCTGGGGGTAAAGCCCTAATTCCTTCATGACTGTTCTCAGCCACTTCCATGGTTAGTAATGTATCAATGAGCCTTGTGTTTTTGCCGCCACTTGGATCACCACCCCCACCTCTACTGAGACAGCAGACTGGAAGACCTTACCAGTACACCGTCCCAGAAGCACCAGCATGCCACTCCCAGGGTCCTCTCTAGCAACCCCAGTTTCATCCCCATCTCCCTTCAAATCTAGTTTAAAGCTCTTTCAATGAACCCTGATAATTCTTGTCCCAGGGTCCTTTTGCCCCTTTGTGGGGGAAATACCTAAGCTTTAAAGCTATCTACTGCAGTCCATGAAGAGAGAAGCACTTTGAGAGTGAAGTACAGAAGATTAAGGCAGCTAAACTCCTAACTCAAAAATCTCATTGAAACATGTCACGGTTTAGGGTCAGGGCAGCCCGTTAGACCGATAACAGACGCTCTCTGTTAACCCCCCTCCCTCCCCAAAGGGGAAGAGGAAAGGAATAAGGGAGAGAGA
>WTSP01025418.1:46556-91183 GCA_025331215.1 Actenoides lindsayi | reverse complement strand
AACTCAAACAAATGAGATGTCACTGATGGAAAACTGATGGAAAAGAAGATTTGAACAATTATACAAAACAGATAAGCCATTAGCTTCTCCGGGGATCTAATGATCTGCTCTGCAGGATCATTCAGGCTACAGGCTGTAATTAAAGCTGGTCCTGAGTCATTCTGTCATAGCACGAAACATTAACAAAAGGGAATCTTTGGCAGCCTCCATGCAAGGGAGGACTAGGATGAGACTGGTCTCTGACACAGGTTAGGACTGAAATATATTTCTAATACAGGGCTATGAGAAAGAATTGACTTATTATTTTATTTAATAGGCTACTGGTTGGAAGCATAATCACATCTGGATAAAGACCTGAAAATGCTTTTCCACACTGTGTCATCTGTGGGAAGGCCATTATTCAGTTACGCTGAATGTGTTATATTATTCTATTAATCCCATGTTTAAATTACTCAGCTATTTAAACCACAATCTTTCAGCCTGTTGCTTTTATCAGTCAATAAGCACCATCTCTGGTTTTGACCTCCTCTTGCTGAAAACACTGACAGCTGTAGTTGCACATTTGGTTTGTTTTCCAGGGGAAAACCACAACTTTGGAACAAATTAAGTGCAAACCCCAATCCACATGGCCAGTTTGTTCAATCCATCTGAAAAACTCCTTGTGAGGTAAGAAAGTCAGGTAGACCTGTGCTGCCAAAAGGAAACCATTAAGACTGTTTATTGCTATCCTGGGCCACTTTAAACTTAAACACACAATTGCTTTTAAGTGTTCCTGTTTGGAAAGAGTAAGCACATGTGCAAAGGCGTTCTTAGCTGCAGGCTCACTGCTCTTCAAGCAGTGCCATTCATTGTCCTGGAAGAAGGTGACCTCCTTTTTACCTACCTCAATATTTTCAAGGAATAACCCAGCTTCTACTGGTAGATGACTACACATATACTTGATAAAGCTGGTTCCTGGTTTTGTCCAAGTTGGTCAGAATTTTGCTTTTAAATTTTCTACGTTCAGCCCCAAATTTCACTCTAAATTGTCTTCCCAATGGTTTACCTCTGCAAGGCATCTTCTTCAGGTACGCTACTAAGTAAATATTACCGTGGCAGTCAGAGTTAAGGAAAACATTTACTTCTATACCACTTTTTTTCTGTGTTTCACAAAACCAGGTATTTAACTTATCAGTGGCATCTGTAAACATGTAAAAAGCTTGATAAATAAAACTAATTCAGGCTAAACATATTCGGTAGTCTAGTGTACTCTTGAGGGGCTTTCTTACACCTTTGAAGTGACCAGAGGGAGCGTGTAGGGAAAAGAAATACTAAATGTGTGGAACTACTGGAAAGAGCCCTCTTCTAAGATAGAATTTTAAGCATTAACTAATATTTTTTAAATAATTTGGTGAAAATATATGGTACATTTAGTTTTATTTAATTTGAAATAATGCAGCTGGTAAGTCTTTTTCAGAAAGCAAATTATTGTCGCTGCCGCACAGCTCCAATTTATTATCAAAGTAATAACCTTGGCAAAAATGTCTATTATTTCAACTCTTGAATAAGGACTCAGTTCACATGTCTAATGCCCTGTGTAAGAAAATTAGCAGAAACTCATCTCAATGTGGTTTCAAAAGAGGAAACTAGGCAGACAGCCTTGTTAATTTAGCATATAGACTTGGAATAAAGTACAACATCCATCATCTCTTGAAATTCAATTAAAAATTGGTCTTGTGTCCAAGAAACGGGAGCCAATTTTCTGCTGGAAGCAGAGCCTTGGAAGATCACTGAAGCTCTTAATGGTTCTTTCATTGTGGGAGCCAATATGAAAGAAAAAAACCAGTTTGGGAGTTCATATTACTCCTTACATTAAATGCTACAACATGTGTAATCTTCAGTTTGGGACTGTTGCTGTTGATGTAATGCTTTCTGTCATCATGGACACATGGGGAATTCCAGCTGTGCTTCTTCCCTAGTCCTTAAAATATTCCTGCATGCCACTGTATGCTGCAGCAACGCTGAACAGGCGTTTGCATGCAGGGTGAAATACCCTTCCTTACCATATGTCGTGTATAGTTCTTATTCTCCTGCAGTAGGTTTCTATGTGTGATAAAAAGATGCTTACAAACACACACACACACTGAGATTTAATATCTGGGGAAAGGGAAGCCTGAAAATATGTTAACAAGATTTTCAGCATTAAACACAATTTTGTTTCAGATTTCAGCTGTTAAACATCTTAATTTGTTTTGCTTTTTACTCCAGTAACATAATGCTAATACACTCTGACAGCTCGTGACTCCACGCCGAGGAGGTTTCGCAAACCAATCTCTTTACTTGAAATTTGATTTACAAAGTGCCTCAGTCCTTTAGCTGGGTGGCAGCAGTCACCGTCACAACACTTGTCATGACTCAAAGTAGGAGCACAACCTGGACAGTTTTTCCTTATTTGCTTATTTTCTTCTAGTGGAGGATTCACTGGGGGGAAAGAATCCTTTTAACCATTTAATGTCCCTGTCCACCAATAAGCTCAGTTGAGAAAATACTGTGATGCAATGTCTCCCCCACTTCAAAGGAAATGATGGATTTTTTGTCTTGCAACATGTATTAAACTCCTGGTGCAGAATACAGGTAGCAGTTTATTTTTACAGCATTTGTTTTGGATGAGTTGGTCTACCAGTTAATGTAGAAATCTTTTGGACTCAGTGTTCTCCTTCCAGCCCAATCTAGCTTTGGGCTTCTCCTCACCTGCAGTAAGGTGAGGCTGCTTTCTGGGTGCTCATCCTACATACAGCTGCAGGTCACTGGTTAGCCTGGAGGACCATTTGCTCAGCTGCAGGCCAACCTCAACCTTGTGTGGGACATCATTTTCCTGGGAAATCAGGTTTTTATCATGTGAGGGATACCTAAGGTGGCATTTCATATCACAAAGTCCTGCAGAATGGGCATGAAAAATAATAGATGACCACAACACCTGCTCTCAGAGGTAGCCCTCCAGGCTGCTGTCTGCTCTTGACAGGGGTAGGTCTCTCCTCTACATACATATTCACAGCTTGTCCTGAATGAGATATTCTGGCATGTCCCTGCATCCTGACAGGCATGTTGTGTAGCATAATCACTTCCAAAGGATAAGCACCATGCAGACCATTTGTTTGAGTAATTGTTTAATTAACTGGAGGAGATGAATCGGCACCAAAACTTTGTGAAAAATCTTTTCTTCACCTCTTCTCCCAGTAAATTGATATTTAGATTTTTTTTAATATTTATTTTACTAGGATAAAATGTCTGTTATTCTCCACACAGAAGATGCAACTGCTGCTGTGGGAGCAGCAGTGCAGATGTTCCCGGCTCTCCTTCTCCAATGGGTGAGACACAGGAAGCTAAGCTAGTATCACCTAGCTAGGAATCCCAGCCTGTAGAGAAGACCAGAGAAATGAACCACACGTGCCTGCCTCACTGTGACAGGCATCACTCCCGAAAGCTTTCTGTTTACAGCTTTAAAATCTCATTTCTGCCAGAAAGGGAACACCTTTTGCCATGTTTTCCTCTTAAAAGGGCGTTTAACCAGGAGGACTCAGTTTGCCTCAGCCCCAAGCACAGGAAATGATCTGCTAATGCGACAGGTCTGTCTGCTAAATAACTGTGGTCTGCATGGAGATGCTGGAGCTGGCTTCAGCCCAGTCAGCAGCTCCTGGTAGTCTGGCTGAGGCAGTGCGAAGCGCACTGCCGCTTCGTGTGCCGCATTTCTAGACAGGCTGACTCCATGCTGATGGCTTTCTTGCTCTGATGACTTTTATTGAAGTATCTGGATAGCCCAGTCCTTCTGAACTCTGCAGTTGTTACGCTATAGTCACAGTACCTGTTAAATGCAGGCTTTGGGGCTCTGTTTTGTTTTGTTTGTTGAGTTTGGGGATTTTTGTTTATTTGTTTGTTTGGGGGTTTGGTTTTTTTTTGTGTCTTTATTGCCAGGTTGTAGCCTAAATCAAATTCACTAGCAAAGATATTCTTTCTCTGCACAAATTAGTGTCTGGGCCCCATTTATCCATTCAGAAATAGATATATAATAATATTTTTCTGCCTCACAGAAGTGTTTTTAAACCTTTTTCAACTAATGATTGCAACATGCTTTACTGTTTTCTGGTGATGATGGGCTCTGTAAGCACCAATGATTAAGTGTGTGGTCCAGAAAGTACCCCATAGACTCCAGTCCCCCTTTTCTGTTTCAGCTACTTGAGATATAATTAAAAAAACCAAAAATAGTTGAAAACCTGAAAAACAAAGTCTAGGTATCTATGCTTTTATACACGACCTGTAGCTCTGGGTACCTGACTTGGGGTCTGATAAAAATGTCTGGTTATCTGTGGGTGTGCAATCAGGTATTCTTGAAAATCTATCTGTTTCCAAGTCCCCGACATTGGGTGCTCAAGTACTGTGATATTCAACATGATTCAAAGTCTTGCCCAAATTATTTTATAGTACTACAATACAAAGGAAGTAATTGATATTTGTATTCAAGCTGCAGATCAGTACTGTCAAAAGAGATATATCTTGCCTTAAAACTGTAAACAAATAAAGTGATATTGTAGAATTTATTTGCTTTCCGTGATGAAAAGTACTATGGCAGCCTGTAGATATGTAAATATGTCTTCTTACATTTGCCTTGCCAGCCACAAGGATTTAATAAAAATTCTCAGTGCAGCACATATACAGCTGTGCCACACTTGGACTGCTTCCACCATCTTATTATTTACCTATTGCTGCAAGAGTCCCCATGGCAGACAGTGTCTGCCCTGTATGTATCTACCTTTCCAAAGTGATAATATTTACTTCCAGCCCTTCTTTCTAACTGCAAGTGGACAGCAAGCAGCAGAGAAATGCTATATTGATCAGTTGAGAAGAATGTGTGGTTAAAAACAGAATCCCTGGCATCTAAGAGAAAAAATGAAACTATCTGCAAAGGATGGTAACAGCAAATTACAGCAGAGAGAGGAGCTGGGGCCCAGAGCTGGGCTGGGCTGCACACTGCAGGCAGCAGCCCTGGCTGCACTGGCAGATGCACAGAATGAGTTCTGGCCAAACATGGCTCCTGGAGAGCTGGGCTGGGCTGTGGGTCCACAGCTGGATTTTATTGTGTGCAGGACAAGACTGAGAAACTATCTACGTCCTCAATTGAGAACAAGAGAGGAGAAGAGTTGCAACTCCACCGCTTACTCTTTGAGAGCTTGCTCCTTGCTGAGGTAATTTTTCAAACGTAGGCACACAGTTCCTGAAGGTAGCTATCACAAGTCTTCTGCATCTGACGATTCATTCACCTTCTTCATTTTACCTTGCCTGTAGCTGGTAGGAGCTAAAGTTGATTTCTGTCACAGTACAGTGTAAGCCTTCAGCTCCTTGACTAACAACGCGTGAGGGTTATTATCAACTGGAAGTGTATGAAAATAGCCACGTGTAGCTTCAGGTATAGAGGATGCTTGAAAAATCTTGATGTAGCAGAGAGAAATGTATTCATGTGTTTGTATTCATGCTGTAAGCAAATTTTATGCCTTCAAGATGAAGAGACATATTGAGAAAGCCAAGTAGTGAGTGATAATATTCCATCATAAACTGTTTAACTGTGTCTACACCTTGCTCAGCTATTTTGTCTACTTAATGCACAGCCCCATGTGAAAAAATACGGCTTTCACATTAATGTACCACTTAAATAAATTGGAATGGTATATAAAGAAATGCGATAGATGTAAATGTCATAGTACAGAATCACCCAGGCTTTTTTCCCAGGTGTAAACCCAAGCACATGGAAGACATGCAACTTGTACAAGTCAAAAGTTTTTTCCTTCCCTTTCACCCCACACACTGAAGCGAATCCCTGTGAAGGCAGCACAGCCACCTGAACTCCTTGGTCTTTGGTTTACTCAAAAGTTTCTCAGAAGTCTGTCACCTGCAAAGGTGATTTCATGAGGCAGGCCTTGCAAATGGAACTACAAGCACCATCCTCTACTTTATAAAACGAAGTATAGCAAAGGCATCAGTTAGCTGTGACAACTTTGATTCCCTTAGGGAAAGCTTCTGTGCATTGTTACCCGTCAGGAACATGCCTGGCCCCAGTGTTACAGAACATTGTGACAGATGACCTTTGCCACCACAGGCAAAAAAGTCATCCGTCATGATTTTTGTAGAAAGTTACATCTAGTTTTGATTATCAAACTGCATGTATTTATACGGGACCATACCATTTAGTCAAGTGAAATATTCTTTTACACTATTCAGAGAAAAAAACCCAACAAAACAACTTAAAATTACCTATTTGCTAGTTCAAATAGCAATGTTTAGACGTGGTCCCAGTAAAGTGCATTTGGAGGTGACACCTCCAATCTGAGTGATAGGGGCATATTGAAAAACAGGAGGATTAGTGCAACACCTCTCCCTTGGACTTACACACTTTCACAGTGTTTTATGAACCACCCCAAAGACAAAGAAAGAGTACTTGGCCACAGAGCATCCCTCACAAGTACCTGTCTGAGTCCAGGTCCCTGGAATGTCAGTTCTGGCGTTAACACAGAAGCTGTTTTAGAAACAGCTCGTTTGTCTGGTACATCCTATTCATGTTCTGAGCCAGGAATGGTTTGATCAGACTGTTTCTGAGACTTCTCTGATGTGGTTTGTAACCTCTTTATCCCTTTTAGCACCTGAGAGAGGTCCTTCCAAGTATATATTCCAGAAAGGTTCATATTCATAGCAATATAGACCTTTTAAGAGATTGAGGATGCTTTGAGATGCAACAATTTTAATTGTCATGTCATGCTGGGGCACGACATCTCATCCTCAGTTGCCAAGTACAGGCACGTAGCTTTCTTCTGTTGTGAAAGTTTTCTCCCAAGACATATTTATACTTTCTCAGCCAGGATTGAAAATGGAGAATTTTCTCATTTGCAGAAAATGTTGATATTGTTCATAGTTTATACTGTTGAACCTATATAGGAATAGCATGACTGGCTAACAACTGTTGCATTGACTGTTTTGTTTCTGGGAATACAGACTTACTGATCATCCTGTTATTCAGTAATACGCATTTGTGAGTGCCCTGAAAACCTTGTTTGGGTATTTTTATTATTTTTTTGCAAGCTCTTTCAACTGCTGAAAGACTAATGAAACCAGTCCTTGTGAGAGGTATACAAACATCAGACATAGGTAACTATATTTAGGGCCGTGTAAAATTCTTTAGGAGATTCTCAAGGTCTGAATATACTACGGCAAGCAACAGGGTTTCCCACAGAGTGTCACACACTCAAGGTGCAATATTGCAAGAGATCCTCTTCCCCTGATGGTGATGGAGCACTGGAACAGGCTGCCCAGAGAGATTGTCGAGTCTCCTGTGGAGATTTTCAAAACCTGCCTGGATGTGTTCCCATGGAACCTGTTCTGGGCAAACCTGCTTTAGCAGAGGAGTTGGACTCGATGATCCCCAGAGGTCCCTTCCGACCCCAAACATTCTGTGATTCCACAAGAAATGTGTCAGATGCCAGATGTGTTGTAAGGAAAGTATGTTCTAGTGAGCTCCTGCAAAACAGAGACTAGCAGAAGATTACTTTGAGGACCTACATCATGTGTTACAAAATAAGCCTCATATACTATCCAACATTGGTGCTTACCTTTTTGCAAGAAAAAATTTGATCTAACCATTTTGTCTCCTACAGGTCCTAATGCTGTGCTCTGACATTCAACATGGGAAGCTACCAGGTGGTTTCCAGAGATGTGGATGGCATATCTGTATTTCTGTGCTTGTCATTGGAGTAGTTTGTTGTCTATAATTAGAAGTTGTATACAAAAAGGAATTTTAAAAAATCTTATTTTCTTCTTTCTGTTAAATTCTGTTATTTCAAGGAAATACTTGCATTTCTGTTTCTAGACCCATGCAGTTGGTTTAAGCATATATTAAGCAGCAGGTTATCCACTCAGAAAAAAATGCATCTGTGAACTATGGCATTAACTAAGAGAATTTGCAATGCATCATGTTAGTGAAGCGGATGGACCCTATGGATGAGTTAACAGCGACTCATAAGATTGTCTTAAATAATGTGTTGGTTGTGTAGTGTTTTTATTTGTTTTTCCTAAATGGCTTAAAATCCCATATGCCTTGGGGAGGAGAGCTCCAGTAGCTACTGGTGCAAAGCATGGGGTATTCAGTAAGCTATAACCTTGCAGAGTGGTAAGCATCCCTTTTACATGTTTAACTCATGCTACATGTTGTAACAGAGATGAACAAGAAAACAGCCACCCTTCCCCCCTCTGCCCCCAGCATACCAACCCCATACCATGAGAAGAGTCACGACCCATTCTGTACTTTCTGTCTCTCTTTTGGGCTCTTACTGCTTGCAAAACTTGAGTGGCTTCCAGTTTAGTCATTTCCCCTTATCAGGAAATTCAGATGAAATTACATTCCTACCGGAGGCTTTTAGAGGTATATAGGAGCCTTGTTTGCAGGAGTTGTTACAGGAGATCTATTTTTTCTGGTACCTTTTTTTTTTTTTTTTTTTTCCAGTCAAGAGGTGGTCATCTGCTCACTTCCAGGTTCCACAACCCCTTCTGATTTTCACTCTACATGTCTCTCAAAATGAGCATTTCGTTGTTTTGTTCACCAGTTACCCAACATTTTCTCAGGAAAGCAGACACAAGGGAGAAGAAGAGCGGGTCAAACCCCCTCTCCACAAAGTTTATTAAGCATTTAACCAGCTTCCCATTATCAGGAAGGAGATCCATCTGAGACCAAATCTTTGCTAAACGGGGCAGCAACAACCATATCTAAACCTAAGGTGTTCAACTAAGTGGTAGCTGCCTGCTTTTAACTGTCCCCCAGAAGAGTTGTCTGGATAAAGGTCAATACTTATGAGATGAGCAAGCTACTGCTGTTTACTACCTGTGCCTAGAGTCTCCACAGCTACCAGTGCCTGTCTGTGTTTGCTGATGAGCTCTGTACCAAAATGCTCGCTACAGACCCAGAGGAAGAGTGCAGAGGGGAACAGAGGCTTGGTCCTGCCTAGCTGTGACTGGGGGAATGGGAGGGATGAAGGCATCACACCCAGAGTGCAGGGGAGGCCCAGAGCTCTCCTGGGGGACCTAGCACACATCCCCCTTTGCATGGGGTATCCTCTGCCTCGATGCCTGAGCCTCACCTGTAATAGCTGACTACTCTAGCACACCATCTCCTGTTTTTTCCAGATGCCCCCAGCTTCATCCTGCTGCTCAGCATGCCAATTGTCCTCTCCTGGGGCATGCTGAGGGCTTGTTACCAAGGTGGTCTTCCTCAGGGACCTCCTGGCAGCCTTTGTTACCTGCAGATGAAGGTGCTGGTGAGGTGAGCAGGTGACAACAAGGTTTGTGGAATTATTTTGGTATTAAATAAGAGCTGGCTGAGTGCACCCCCATCGAAGCCCATTTAGGATCATAAATGACTCTGATCATAAATGATCAGAGCTGGCAGGTCACATTCACCAGAAAATAATAATAATTTAAAAAAATCATACCAGGATTTCCACCAGTTTTGTCTCATGAGGGTCACAAGCACCAAAATTGTGCATATCTGGGTGCCCAGCAGCCTTGCTGCAGAGCTGCTGAAGCAGAACTGGCTGCCTGACTACCTTCAACTCCAGCCTCAGAGCAACCTCCAGCGGCAGCGAGCAGAACCCCAGTGTACCTCTGCCACCACAGACCCACGCTGGCCCTCTATCCAGAGACGTACATGCAGAAATAATGTAAGACCACTACCATTTCCATTAAGGCACCGGGATAAAAATCTGCTTTCAAAAAATTAAATTGTCAGTACTTTCTCATGACTCACCTAACAGCCGAGATGTGTTTCTGGCACAAAACCAAACCCATCATCCATTGAAGATCAAATTAAAAAGAAAAAAAAGGGGCAGTTATTAGTTTAAAATTTTATGTGAACTTTCTGCTGGTTACTGGTGAAGCCACATATTGGTTGAGGTTCAAGAATTAGTGAGATACCTCAGCACATGCATAACTAAGCACAAACTCAAGGATCTTTTACTATGTAGAAATGGAATTAACCAAGCACGTATTTGGCTTTGCAACACATAAAGTGCTTTATTGAATCCCAGTCTGAACCACAGTCCGCTGTCATCAGTGAAAGATCTGAGGACTCTGGGTTCGACTCACAGAAAGACACCTCTGCTTACCTTTTACCACCATAGGCACACATGCTCTTATAAATACTTGGCCACAGCTTATGGTAGCAATCCACCAGGTATTGTCTCATCTCATACACTAAGTTTTGCAGAGTATAGATTGATTCAAGCTACCTCAATCGGGCTGAAGCTTTTACCAACGAGATACATGCACTCTGCAATCCAGTTTCACAGACACATTGCATGAGATAGGAGGTTAGTTACAATAAATAGAATCACCACCACCAAAGGTAATCAACATTTTATTTATAAACATACATTTACTATAAAAGCTGTTGCATTTTAGACATGTTGTCCTAATTTCCAGAGGCATTTTAGAATAAATAAAACAAAGGAAAGATTAGCATAATTGGTATTCAACATTAGCCCCAGCTAGGAGAGCAATCCTTGTCCTTCAATGGACATGCAGGTAAGGATGGTCCCCTTCTGGTTCACCAACCTTTAGGACATTCACGGAGAACTACGGATGTACTGCATCAGTAACACTACATAGCAAGAGTAAGGAAAAAATACACCATGGGAAATTGGCTTGTGGAGTAAAGATGGGTTATGACACCTGTTCAGGTTCTCTGAAGTAGTAAGAGGCTAAATAAATTCTGAAGCATCTAAACCCCATTACATACATTGTATTTGCTTAGCAATAATAAAACTTTTTTTTTTTTCAACAAATACATTTACATTGTAGTTCAAATGTGGTAAAGTGTTTTTCTTCTTCTGTGCTCACAGCTCCTGATAAGAAAAGTATCATATGTGTTTACTCTAAAAAAAAAAATAAATCTTATCTTGAATGAATTTGCCATGGAAGACTCCAAAGGAAAAGTAAAATCAAACATAAGCTGTTGGCAAGTATAATTTAGAAAACTGTTGAAAATGATTCTCTGCTGGTGAAGAGACGTTCACTGGGGGGAAAACTCGTCGTCCGAAAACGCCGCTTCACTTCGCTTTACGTACAATCAACTTTGCTAACACATGCATGTATGAAACTAATTGATAAGACACTGGGATCAACTTCTAAGCAGCGTCAGAGACCCAGTGGTGTATCCACAGTGCAACGCATACCCCTACCCCACCCCTCACCCATGCATTTTACTCCCAACCATGCTCCTAAGCCCTTCGGGCACTTACCCCCTACATGAATGAGAAGCGTATCTAACCTCTGTGACAACCAACCCTTTTATACACGTGGGGACCGGTTTGCACATCTAAACTCTATCACATGGGTGAAGCAGTGGTAGTGACACACACCAAATAGACGCACGAGCATGCACGGTCTCACTGAAAAATCAGGCCCGGATATCATATATTCACATACCCTTAATGCGGCGCGTGGAATTACACAGATGTACAAAGTTGGTTATAAAATCCACTTCTTGAATTTCCACGGTACGCATTATTTGTGGGAAAATGTCATGACGACCACATGCAAAGAGTAAGCATCCTGATTATCAAAACTCCTTAACAGTAAATCATGCAGGTGGTTGGTCGAAATACTGGACATCACTTTTATTTCCAAAACATTCGTCTGATTTGCAATTTCTTTTTTTTTTTTTTAAAAATATTCCCCAGGTGAAGTCCATGAAGGACTTCAGCTTTTTGGATTTATTGCATCCATAAGTCATCGCTGACTGTGTGCAACAGCTTTGCATTTTCTAAGGCACAATATTAAGGAAGTAACATGTAACTTTCCAGCAGATAGTCACCTCCAGTGACAATGTCGTACATGGGTTTTCAATGACACACGGTTTTGCACGGATATGCAACTCATAGGTCTAGCATTTAAATAAATAATTGCTAGCTAGAGAACAATTGTAAAGTATTGCTTCCCAAATAACCACTTCATTTCCATTTACCAACACACCAAAAGACAATGGATGTGCACATAGATAAATCTCTATCAATTTAGTTCTATCGTGGTTTTAAGGCAGAATAAGTAGATTTTTTTTCCCCTCAATTTTAAGTTGTGTTGTGAACTGCTAAAATGGGATATTTCCAGTAACTGTTTACCAAAAAGTGCTAGGATATTTTACAATTGCAACACACCTTCTAACCTTGTCTGTGCACTGCAGGTAAAGCGACACAGCTCTGATAGTTGTTTCAATGAGCTGCTGAATCACTTTAGTAAGGAGCATATGCTTAATCAAAAAGCACAAAGGAAAACTGGCCCGAACAATGGCAAATTTATTTTTTTTTGCCTACTGCTGCCAGCCTCCTCCCTGCCCACCTTCCACAATCCCAGGTTTTGTTGACTTCGTCAAGAGTAGTGTATGCAGGAACACGGGCTCAAGGCTGTTTAATTCCCCACTCTGGAGGGCACCCAAGCCACATGTGTTTCTCATCATGAGATTTCAACCTACCACACACGTTTGCACGTGAACAAGCAGAGCTCAAACCAAATCAGGACTGTCAATGGGCAAAGTTACACGTCAAAGAGAAAAGCTTCACCGTAGCATCAAACCGCAGCTCGGAGACTCACAATTTAGCTGTGTCTGCCCACTCGGTTGCCTCTCCCCAAGATAACCTCCTTTCATCAAGTTTAATAATAACAAGGGCTGCTGAACTTAAGAAGGATTGCTCCTGATGGGAATCTTGCTGTTGTTAATGGTATACCATCTTTAGGTTTAATGAAGAAATCTTTATTTGAGAGAATATTAAGCTACAGTCATGAACATTAATTGAGGTACACAAACGAAAAAGTCCTATCACTAAAGGTGCAATAATTTATTTGTATAACTCCTGCCCTCCACTGAAGGTAATATAAACACAAATGCTTCGGAATTACAAGATGTATTATCAAACTAGTCTCTGTATAAAAAAAGTTATAGCTTCAGTTATACCAGAGAAGTCATGCTGTGGTGTTTAGTTTTTCAAATGCACTGATTAGATACTATCTTAAGATTACTTCTCAGCTCAAGTTGGCATATTCTGTAAAGGTTCTGTAAACTTGAACTTTTTAATTCCTAGAAATATTAAACAAAACAGCTTTATTGCATGTTTATTTTCTTATTACTTTCAAAAGAACAAGATAACAGACTGTAAATCATAAGCATACCTGAAAGGTGGGATTTTTTATTTTATAGAACTTAGGCTTTGCCTTCCCAAACACGGTCGGAGATATTTTGCAAGTTTCTTGAGAAATGGAAAAAACAACATACTACATTTTAAAGGAGCATGTGCAGTGTTTTTATGAGCTTTTCAAAATGAGATGAGAGCCATGATGTCCATGGATTCAAGCTCTTAGAAGTGATTGTCTGCAGGCAGCCGATACATAGAAGAAGAGAGTTCCTTCTTGGAAGTTATTAGGACTGAAAGTCATGTCACAATGTAGTTGGCTGTCCAGCAGCTAGGTAAAACAAAACCAATGTCAGTCATCAGTTGGCAAATTTTAACAAACATACATAGACTTTTCCTCATATGATCTCTAGAATTAAAAAAAAAGATGCATCTGGAAATATGTATCATTTGTGCCCTGCTCTTCCTCCTCCTGCAAAGCTGGGGCACTAACTGCAAAGAAGGATTCAGCATAACTCCAGTGGAAATACATTTTCCATGCCGTATGGACGAACGCATTCTACATGTATATTCATTTCTTTTTACTCCCAAAGTACTTGTGAGTATATTTACTTTCAGGTTCTGCAATGGGAAAATAGTAAAGCAAAGGACCGATGAGTCATCTTTAGCTGTGCCTGGGTTGTGTTACATGGTAATACAGAAGCCTTGTGCTGTTTGGTCATACAGAGAATCTCATGAATTTATGCCTCACCTTTGACTTCAACGCTCACAAACCTGTAACTGTTCGCCGTGTTTGACACTGAATACCCGGTAGTTTCCTTCCTTGTGATGTTTTGTTGTGGAGAAATAACCTACCAATAAAACCCCATCCACTTTTATTTGAAAACCAGAAATATTCTGGACACTGGACCACTACATGATCTTTAATACTTCTCTCTCTTAAGGTTTTAATGATTTATTATGCAACAGAATCATCCAGAGTTTCAAATAATCTTCTGGCAGCCAAAATGTCTCATTGACATGTCCATAGGCAGCTCAAAACAATACTGATTAATTCTGAGCTGGTCAGAGACCATTAGTTGTGTGCACTGCTGCACAGGTTTTCAGATGCAGCTGTCGGGGCAGGAAAGCACAACCTGCACAATCAAGCAACTGATTTGATATTTATTTAGCATCAGACTTCCCAGAACTGAAAGGCAAAACATTAACATTGCACCAGTTTGTTTTTCATTTCAGAGTCTGTCAAACTCTAGTTAAAGATGAGCAACTGACCATATCTGCAGTTCTATCAAAACCAGTCCCTTTGAAACTGTCAGCAAGAGCCACTTACATTCGACCAAGTGATTTTGAGATTTTGCATGAGTGAACACAGCAGGAGGGGGCAATTTGTAGGAACAAAAAAGACAAACCCTTGTCGTTATTATTCGTTATTATTTTTCAGGAACCATACATTTCCCCAAAACTTATTCCCTCTATCATTTCACTTGCTTACTGTTGGGCTAGGTACATCTGAATTTAAAACCTTACTGCACAGAACACTGTGCACAGCTCTGTATTGCATTTTCTAGGATTGCTGCTGTAGAAATGAGGATGGAGGGTGGGATTTCTACAGCATATAAGCTGATACATAACTTATTTGAGCCTTTGTCTATTCTTAAGGGACCTCATTTTTTATTTAGGCAAAAAGGATTAAGAAGAAAAGGAAAAGATGACTTCTATCATCTTCCTCTCCTTTTTGTATAAAGATGGATGTGCAAACGTGCATTTTAAGGGTCAAGACCTCATCCACATGCAGAAGGCAGATAGTAACAAGCCTGAAGGGGAAAAGCTATTTATAAATGTGTCCAGTTAAATAAATAACAATAAAAAGTTGCCAGCATTTCCTAGCAGATTAAAAAAAAAAAAAAATCGCCAAATAAATGGTTATACAATAGCACCCTCTAGCTCTGCTGCTGGGGAAAGAGCTCTCTCCTGAAACATCAGAGAAAACAAATACCTATTCTCCTGGCAAAGGCAGGTAGTACCTGTCCTACTCCTGGATTTCTACACCCACTGCTTTTTGAGATCGAAAGTAAATAGTAGGTGAAAATTGCTCTACAGCTCTACTTATCAATTAGGACTGTAGGCAGTGAATATACTAAACAGTAACATGTATCAGGAAGGCAAGGATTACTCCTGTGTTTTTTTCCTGCATCTTGCTGTTTTTCACAAAGTATAAGCCATCATGAGCACTGCCCATCTCGTATCACTGGGTGAAGCTTAAATGTTCTAGCAATTTGGTATCAGCCACAGCAATCCAGGAATGACATTCAACTAAGGCAGAAGAAAGCAGCGTTTTTTACTGCCATGCAATTGTCTGTCTCAGTCTTCAAAATTTGGAGCAAGCAAGTCTTTAGCATGTCTGGGAATACCAGCACAAACATTCATTATGAGTTGCAGAACATTCTTAATATTTTACATGACCATTTTGTCCGCAAAGAGAGACCTGGAGACATAGAAAATGGGAACTTCTCCAAACAAGGCCCAGGGTCCTAGACCTAGTAGAAGTTTCTACATAGTCTCATGTGATGTGATGGATTCAAGCCTCCAGGACATGCAATATGTGTGTCCAGTGTAGTGTGACATTTATGCACAGAAACAGCTTTTAAGTCTAATACTGCTAAACAGAGATCCTCTGGGCAAGATGTAATGGTCTTGGAAATACTTTCTGAAGGTTCCTCTTCCCATGGCAAAGCTATGCCTGACTGGCAAAGCCAGGAGGAGACAAACCTGTCAGTTAAAATCATGGCAATGGTATTGTTAGAATTTGTTGTCCTTTGAACAGGATTTGGTACTTACTTCTGGATCGGATATAACAATCGTTGCAGTTAAGGAGACCATTTCTAATCCTGACATCTGTCCCATTCGCTGCATCTCCCAGCTGTCCCTTGCAAACGCCACACTGGTAATTGAAGAAGAGAGAAAGTAAAAAAGACTGTGCACTACTATCTGTCACAACTCTTTTCATATTTTGACTTTTGTCTCAACAGTTCTTGGAACAGTGAGAGGAAATACCCCCCCTTGAACCCAGACCATACTCGTGGGGAGCACTGCACATCAGTGAAAAGTGTTTTAGAGCTGACAGCATTTAGGGCTGGATTTCAGCAGTCTCCATCTACACAGAAGTGAAATCTAGTGATTTTAAGGGCCATCTGATTTTAATACTGCATTTTGGAGCTAGGCCACTTGTGATAGACAAAGCCTAGAGAGGCCAGAGGTTTAGTTTGGGTAAATGTGTGAAAAACAAAAAGGGCTTCATGAATGTCTCTTATCAATTGGTCCAGAGATAATGGAAATGGACACTTTCTGAGTTCTCTAGAAAACACTATCTTGAGTCATTTCCAGACTGAAACACTCAAGAACAGTCATAAAGTATTCCTGTTGAGAGGTCTGATGGAAGTCAGAATACATCATTCATTCCATAGTCAAAGCTTTCCAACCATGGTGCATCAAAGAAGGCTTTGGGACTCATCAGGCATTTGGAGGGAATAAAATAAAAAATAAAAAAAAATAAAATAAAATAAATCACAAGGTAATTAATGTTATATTTAAAAAACAATGAGTACAACAGGGAAATTAGACGATGCTTCCCTTTGTAAGTGTGAAGCTAAGTTTGCTTGCTAAATTACAGGTTTCAGTTCAACTGACACGTCTGACAGCAAAATAACACATTTAGCTGCATTACTTCCACTTCTCTGCAAACAAACACCGACACACACAAACATACATAACATGGAAATACCTTGGTCCTCTCATTTTCAGCTTGACTTCTACAGCCCTCAAAATACTCTCTCCTCGCACTACGCATGATTTAAGATTTTTTTCTTAATAAAGCAAGAGACATACCCTGAAGCATTGAATATGGAAATAAAGACCAAGCGTTTCAATAATCATGGCAGCTCCTTTTCCAAGAGGGAGTCCACAGGTAGAACAAAGCTTCTTTCCGCTGACAGACCTAGAAGACAAACACGCCGTTAAGAAAACAGAACAGCAACTGATGCTAAGACACAGCCAAATATTTTACACGGGTTTACAGAGAGGGAGAGGATGGGAAAAAGGAGCATTTGGGGGTTTCACATAAATACATATTAACCCTGCAGCCATGTTGCTGAATCAACCTGCACATCTGCCTCACAAACAAGCGAGCAAAGGACTTGAATGCACAGCAGCTCAGACCCATTTCCCTGCCAGTCTGCTGTGCTATACCAAGGGAGATGCAAGCCTCTTAACAAAGACCCAAATGGCAGGGAACCGTGCCTGTGGATTACCCAGACCTAGTCAATACCACAGAAATCAAAGCAGGTGTTTACACAAATTACCCAGGTCATACTCCCAGCCTGGAAATTTTTCAATTTGTTTACAAATGGGCTTCCTCACTGCAAGTCAAGAAGGCAGGGGTGGTACTCTTACACCTAAACAAGCTGGTGAAGTCAACAGGAGCAGCACAACTGCAGTGGCACAGACCAGGCACCAGGCCCTTGTGAACTAATTTTAGTCCATGCTGCTGTAGCTACAGCTAGCTACAGTAAAGCTGAAATCATGGCTCCATCTGCAATTCAAAAAATACTTCAGCTCTCTGCTTAAGCTTCAGTCCTGTCTAGAAGGACCTTTCTAGTAAATCAGCTGTTTGACGACATGTGGGTGAGAGATGGTGACCCTAGGAATAACCAGTACCCTTTTTCATAATGGTTTTAATAGCAACACAGGTGCACGCTTGTACACTTCACACTTCTCCCTTCCCACCTGTCTGCCAGCCTGACAGAGCTGATGTTTGTCTAGTGAGATGAACCTGAGACCAAAAGGGATCTCTTGTCATTATGCGTCATCCAGGCTTTTTTCCAGCCAGGACTGAAACCAGGAGAGAAGCATTGGAATATTTCTTAAGTTTTGAAAAAGATGATTTAATGAAATTATACACAGATAAGTAAGTGTACAATATCTTGTTTTGGTGCAACAACATAAGCCACCAGCAGAGATAGATCTGGACTGCATGATGATGAAAAAGCCATTTAAAAAATAAAAAAATTTAAAAAAAGGAAATGGAATCAGAAGCAGCAGAAGGACTCATCACAACCAGAAAACTGTCCTTGCTTCCATCTAATCTCCATCACTCCTGAGGTCATCATTCTTTTTATCCCACCATGTCCACTGACAGCACAGGCACATCACTGTTTTCTTGCTTCATTCACATTATTCCTTTTAGAATAACTCTCCTGGTTTCTTCTCCTTCCCTACAACCTTAAGCCTTCTGTTCACATCCCTGTGCATTATTCTTGAATCCATCCTTGTTTTCAGCTTTCCTCCACTACCAGAGTTATTATAAGGACAAGTTAAACTGCTGGATCAAAGAATAAAATGCTTTGGGAATTTTTTTAAGAGACACTTTCCAGTGTTTTAGTGGAACAAATTCCATCCATTGTTTCCAAAATTAAGATTTATTTCAGGAAAAGATCTTGGAAAAGCGTCTCAGAATACAGCTGTTAAATAATATGAAGGATCTATCACAACTAGCTACAAAAAAATTATCTGCAATCCCACCAAAACTGTAGCTACCATTAGAAAAAATAGAAGAAATTGTTCACATAAAAAATGCCCAATAGTTTCAAGTCAATGAAAGTGGCATTGGAAGGAGGGGTTTGCTATGAAACATGAAGAAATATGTTTATTAAATATAACAAAAGCTTGCTATGTTTTCTGTGTTGCATTATTTTACCCTATTTAATAAGCCAACTAGTTTTAATGCACCCCAAATTATCAGTGACTCAGTCAGGCTACAGTTAACATTTATTTAGAGTTGGTATCTCACTGAAAGCTGCACAGCTCACTGCTTTAGAGAATCAAATATCTCAGAGATTAGCATGAATGTAGGCAAATTAAAAAAAACCCAAACAAAAATCAAAAAACCAAAATGCGTTTCAAGTTTAGAAATTAAGGGAAGGATTTTTTTTCAAATCAGCAAGTGTTGAAGCGTGACAATGTCTAGAACATACCTTACTCCTGAGTAGGTGACTATTCATAATGAAGACAACATCCTTTGGCTTAAGTGGTCTGAATTCATGCTTAACTGCTCACTTTGACTAGGGCTTATATTATCCTGTTTAAATTTCCTTGAAATTTCAATGACCAAGCAGAGTCCTACAGCTGCTTTCTGAACTGTGTTATTTGAAAACTTAACAATAATGCTGAAGTAGGCAAGAAATATTGGGAAAAGGAGCTACGTGTTTATTCCATGGACAGTTATGAATTGCAGTATTGAGAAGAATTAATACTGCATCCACATAATACTAAAGTGATTACACTGTGGCAATTCACCAGTGACTACAAGATGTATTCAGTCTACAAAATTCCTTATTGACCTTTTGTACCTGTTGGGTGACTGACTCGGTGCAGAAGGAGAGCAGGGAGACAATGGCCCAGACTGGAAGTTCTCAAGATAGCCTGCCCTAAAATACAAGAGAGAAGGTGCATTACTACAGCTGAAGAACAATTAAAAATGGGTTTTGTACAGAGAAATTCCATCTGTGGCTTTCAGGATTCCCAGCTCTAAAGATTTTAACTAATGAAAACAAGGTATACGTTTGCTGTTCATTGGCATTTTGCTGCAATGAAGAATAGCACACAGTTTTTGGTTCTCAGTCTTCATCTGCTTACTATTGCTCAATCAAATAACTCACAACCTAATCAGCCATGTGCAGACTCCTATCCACTTATCAACCCAAGTCCCACCATGATGAACAAGAGTTAAACCAAGGCATACCACCTTGTACTCTCTGTTGGTCAGGGAATGTGCTCCGAAACACACTGGTAGAGTAGGTGGTAGGGTTGTTGATGGGAGTTTACTGAGTAAAAAGGAAGCTACCAACGCTGAAAAGTGGTTTATTACTATTATATTGTATCCATTCTACCTTGCAAGAATTTGGTGAGAAAAATCATGCATGTTGTTTGTTACCAGAAATCATAGGATTGATTCAACCTCTTACTGCTTTTAACAATTTTCTCAAACACACACAAGCAGTTTGTTATGAGGGATGGATAATCAAACTTCAATATACATTAGTTTTAACTGGCCACAAGCTTCACAGAGGTAACACATTTTGCAGGAGTCTATGTTCCTTTCTCACTATGTAGATAGGCTTTCTGCAAATATTAAGCAAGCAGATCCCTTGTTTACCAAAAGAACTGGTGTTGCCTGTTAGCGATGTTTATTCAAAAACACAAAGCAAAGCAAGCATCAGAGAAGAAAAAAACCACACCAAACTTTACAGCAGAAAGAAAATAATAATCTTGATGTATCTTCTTTTAAAAGGTTTCATCCTTACCGAACCAGAAAGTAGCAATCTGTGTGTGTTTGGAAGTTGGGGAATGAAGCTCATGGATACCAACATCAGAGAGGGAGACTTCACCTGACATTCCCACTGTGATATTTAGCCACTTATTAGCTATAAATGTTTGTCTCAGAGACTTAAAACAAATGAAGCACATGAATAGTCACACTGATGAGTGTTTAAAGAGCTAAAGAGAAAGACGACAGAGAATGGTAAGCAGGGAGCGTGCTTCCTCATGAAGCTAGTTACTGGGGTACTCATAATGAGAAACAGAGTGGATAAATGTTAGCAATCTTGGAGGGAAAGCCAGGAATCCAAGGTGTCTTCACACTGCAGGACTACCCATGAAACTTAACCAATAAAGCACGCTGAATGGGAATATAAGGGAGTACAGAGTAGGACTTCCCAATCTTTGCAATAACCTTTATTTTACACTCTCACCTCCTCGTTTCCCCTGAAGAACTTGTCTGTTGTCCTGCACTCTGGCCCAGGAATGGCCTATGCCGAATGTCCTCTGTGCGATGTGGGGACTGCTTTGTCAGCAACTGCTGATTCCAGGAGATGTCTACAATGAAAGGTGGGGAGATCTCAATACTTGAGACAAAATGTTTTCGTCTGTACTCATAAATCAGAATAGCTAGTGGACACGTCACAAAAGAGACAAGAGATGTACTGTTACTTAAAAATAAGTTCTCAGAAACCCCAAATAAAGTCAGAGATAGGCTCTGCTACCCTAGACCTCTATGGAACAATATCCACCTGCATTACCATCACATACACATGACCCACCCTGCTGCTGAATCTCAGTTTCTGAAGGGGGAAAGAGTGAGGTCAAACATCCACAAATAGCACTTGGGAAAATAAAGTGTTTCTGTTATAAGGAAGGAAGCACCAGAGAGTGTGAAATTTCCCCTGGTGCCTGGCGATCCAAACTTGTCAACAACAAGAGTTAAAAGAAAGGTGGTGTAGTCACTGCTCTCCATGAGCCTGCTGATAAACAGTACTTCAGTTGTAATTTCCTTCTGCATTTCAGATGGTGGCATAAAGTTCAGTGACAGTAACAGCCTCCCAGCAATACGCAGTGATGCATGTGATGCCCAGGCAGCCAACCATCCCATCTTTGAGATAAGACATCACTACCTGGATCCTGCCAGGTAAATTTTGTGGCTCACATGCTGAGGAGGAGTCTTACTTTGCCACACACCAACCAGCTGGTTTAGGGAAGAAAAACTTTAATAGTAAAGGCCTGTTACCTGTTTTTGATATCAAGACAATAAACCCCTACTCCTGACTATTTAAGGACTTAAGGAGAGAGCAAGGTTGTGATGGGGCAAGAAAGGAGCTGTCAGAATACTTGTAGGGGACCAAGCTGTTGAAGAGAACCTAGAAAAATCCTGATTAGCAGAAGTAGTTGAAAACTGTCAAACCTTTGAAGTTTGCTTAATCACTGCTACAAATCCACAAGGATGGATTGCTGGGCAATATCTTCTGCTTGCTTTATTTGAGCAACATTTACCAGAGCACTAAGAATACAATGAAATTGAGACAGGGAAAGTAAACCTGCTAAGTTGGATAAAGTGAATTTGCATTTGGAGCAAGTAATAATACCGAAACTTTTTCTATCCATAGATGTTTCATTTATTTTAGAATAATCAATTTTTATACTAGGCTGAATATAAAAATATAAAACTCAGTTTCAAGATCTGTATTTGCTTTCTGTCTTTAGTCCTACTTACTTTCCACTGTTCACCTGCATTAGATAATGATGCTAAATTAGTGAATTTGCCTTTTTTTAAGGGGTGACTTTGTTGACTGCAATGCTTTGTGGAAATTCTGTCATTCAAAAAACACCAATAGTAACAGAAGCTTCAAAAGGTCTGTTAAAATTAAATGTCATCAGACATTTCTAATGACAAAATTGAGACAGGTGTCACTTTAGACTTGGCTTGAAAAGGTTACAACTCACAGCTAGTGATTTTTACTGGACTGGATTGAACATAAAGAATCTAATTCACTATCAAAACACAAAATAAGTATTGGGAATACGCTCCCTGCATCAAGATAAATCCTATATGTATGTAAGATGATGTAAAAGATGGAAGATAGCGGTGTTTAACTATTACTGTGAACATGCAGGTCTATAAATGAGATTCCTACCTGCACCCGAAATGCTCGTCTCTGATGAAACCAAGAAGATTTTAAATTTCACCTTAACATATTTACTTTGCCAACAGAAAATAACTCCTGAGTCTGAGACATTAAAATTTTGAAGATATATGCCTACTGTCAATTTCTAAAATTCTTAAAGAGTTAAATTTCTGCAAGGTTTCTATCTGGAAAAGAATACATGAGTATGAAGAGTCTTGACTCTCACCCTGAGTCAATGGCAGATTCAGCCTGGCAGGTGAGTTGCGCTCCATCGCTGGCACCTGGTTCTCCTGTTCACCTCCTTTCAAGATACCCATCTCGGGATGTCCTGAGAGTACTTTATTTCCACTGCCAATAAAAAACAGATCACGTTGTATAAATAAAGCCAGGAAAAATTTCACCTACAATGGCCAAAGCACACTTCTGAATATCAGTCTATTTTTTTGCAGAAAGATTTTTGTTCTTGTGTCAGCAATGACAAAACAATGAGGATAATTGTTATGAATTTACAAGTTTGTCTCCGAATTCACCAAGTCCTCCTGCTTACGTCACACATTGCCACTTAGACATGCCAAAGATCATTCTGGATGTGTGGAAAATGGCTTCTTTGCCAGAGGAACAGCTTTTCTCAGTGTTCTCTATACAATGTTCAGCATCATCAGATGCTTCTCATCTTTGTGAATGCTGTTCTTAGTGGTTGGGAAAAGACTAGGACTTTGAACACCACCTCACAAGTCTGGGTATGGCACTTCCAATATAGCCAGACAATCTCACGCAGATTCTGAACAAAACCAGCTACTGCTCTTTTATTGCTCCAAATAGCTTGTGAAACTTCTATACAAGACACGGTGCAGTGACATACAGAGATGTCTGAGCCATCTAAGCTCTGATCTCGTTGATGTGACAGCCTCTTGGCAAAGCCATGTCCTGAAAGGGCAAGCCTTCTGACGTGCACATTGCTGTACATGCGTAAGCCTGCGGCGATTGAATACTGATCTGGTTATATTACACCTGTCACGAAACTATCACATGGTGATGTTCCAGCATCAACTGTGGGCAGGTGTGAGATCCCAAAAGTCTACAGAACACAAAGCTCCACAGGGCTAAGAAATGCTTAGGCTTGATCCGTACCTCCTCTTTTCTTGCCAGAGTTCATTATCCTTGCTTTTCAGGGATGGCATACTGTCCTGCTCCCAGAGCAGCTTTTTCTGTCTTGTAACTTCTTTTTGTTTTCCTTCCTCTGGAGAGCTGTTAGATTCAGCTGAGTTCTAGAAGACAGCAGGGGAGGAAACAAGAAGCATTCCTTGAATTTGGCATCAGCACAGGCATGGGAAAAGCACAGGCTGCCCCCAGGTGTATTGTGTTGACACACTTTATTATCATAAAGAACACCTCACATTATACAGTGGAATCATCTGACCACGGTAAGGGTAAGTTTGGATTTAACAAAGACTTCAACTGAAACAATCAATTAATTGGACTAAACTGAGCATAACCCCCCCCCCCCAAAGTTAGGGATGGACCAATTATGAGATGGTGTTCAGGATGACAAAATAAAACTTCCCACTACATATTTTTGGCAGAAATCCTCAAATCTCTTTGAGAGTCTAGGCAGTCTCCCGCTTGGGAGGACTTTATGAGAGATCTCAGCTTGCTGTCTCTGTCTGAGGGCAAAGCATTACTCACATGCATGGGCATCCTCAAATGGCAACACCAATACTAGTTCCAAAATGGTACTGGAGTAGGTCATAGCTGACTGGTGGAGCTTGAGTAAGCCATGGCATGAGATCTTTCACTTCTGGGTGCAGGCACTGGCCTGAACGTGGTGCAAGCAACTCCACCCAGTAAGTTACTGCCACACAGCCATGTGGAAAATGAGCCACTGCTGATGCCTCTGCACAGGGATGAGTGAGAAGAGAGGGGAGGAAGGCTGAGGAGAGAACCAGATGATACAGTACTCCGAATCCAGGAGTTGAATGAAAAAAGGCAGATGACTTCTTGGGTGTGGGTGCTTTAGGCAGGAGAAAATTATGTCTGGGAATCCCACATTTACTTTACTGATATCACCTGGGATGTCATTCTCTGATCTCTGGGGAACGCTTATCTAATTAGATGCTTGATGCAATGAGTTAAAACATTTAGTGCTGCATAAGTAAAAGAAAAATAATCAGAGACTGAACATTCCTTTGTTTTGCTGCTTTCTAGGAGGGATGGTGGGAGAGAAAAAGAGAGGAGGTAGGATCCAGTGTCATTGCAGATATGCTTAAAGCACTGTCTTACACTCAAGATCGTGGATGCAGGGAAATCACTTCAGATTTTGCTGGCTATTAGAAAGTAGTTAAACAGGAAAAGGTGACTATTTTTTCACAGCACCAGTTAAAAAAGAGACAGCTGCAAAGAGAGAAAGTATCACCCTCTGCTCTAACCCAAAGTGAGATGGTAGCAGTTTGCTCGGGAGTATGTCTCTTCAAGTTCTAAAAGGATACAAGCTACAGCACTCTGAGGCTTCACCAGTTATGGAAGGGATCCAGGGAATGCTCTTACTGTTCCCAGGCTTTGTTAGTTTGTAGTAAAGAATGAAACTTTGCACTGAAGATGAATTAGCCTTTAGTGCCTTATTACTCCATGCAAAACTCACCACTGTCTTATTTCCTTCAGTGGTAGAGGAAGAAGAGGAGAGGAGCTCAGCAGAGTTTGAAGAAACAATGAATGGAACTACAGTATCCTCAATTATCTTACGTTCCTAAAAAACAAGATTAGGAGAGAGCTGGGGTTAAAAATACAGAATGTCAGTCATGAGCTTAAGAAGCAGAATCATTAAGTTTGTCTATGTGTCATATTTAGATGTCTAGGTAAGGACTTGTGGTACCAAGAATAATGGTAATACCTCATTTTTTCATTTGCTTCAAGGCTGTGCACTCCCTTTCCTTTAACCATTACCATCTTTGAGATGGCATGTGCAAAACTGGAAAGAATATTCCACTTGGGATGGCAGCACTGTGTCTCTCAACACCAGTCTATTAAATTTCATATAAAAATATGAAATAACAGTTGGTTCACAAGAAACTTATTCTGAACATTGAAAAATAATTTCTTGTTCAGATCACAAGTACGGCCTTCAAGCACAGATGACATCAACCTGCATAATGAACAACTAGTCAAACTGAAAACTTTAGTATTTTCCAATTTCCTGCAATAATGACCCATATACAACAGAAGAAAACTGCTATCTTTTATATTAATATTCTAAACCTGCAAGTATTTAACATTTCCTGTGGACTTTTTTTTTTTTTTAAACAAGCTTAGTTTACAAAATATCTTACACCATCAAGCCCAAGGCAGACATCAATTTCATCTGGAGTTCCAAGTCCAGGCACCAAGTGTACGCCAAAATGCACAAGGCTTTGCCTCTGGAGGGAAGTCTGAGCGAGCCCAGACGCAACCGTGCTGACTCACCCAGACTTGCACAGCAATTAGACACCTCCACCTATGCAGAGGTTCTGAGGATAGCTGTCTAAATATTTAAATATTTATCCTCGGTGCCTGTGATAGTGTTTAAGAGAAACAATCTTCCTGAGAATTCAGCCTTGAGAAGACTTTTCATTAAATGATCTAGGTATGCAATTTTTTCCTGTTATGTAAGCATGTGCAATTAAATACCAAAAAGAAGTCAATAAACAACCTCCTCCTTTGAGCATTATACCTCCTCGTAGTATCTACGCTCTTCCTCTTCAACTTCTCTCTGGGCCTTTTCCCATTCCTCTTTCAGCTTGTTCTGCTCCTTCTGATACTTCTCCTGTAAGAGGATACAAATGCAGGGAAATTCAGAGCATTCTGTATTAGGAGTAAATTCTGTAGTATTGCCACAGTGAAAATGAACCTGCTAAGAGTAGTTTAATCAAAAATAGGATTAAATAAGAAGACAAAAATTTGAAACATCCATGGGTGTCAAAAAAAGCTTCTTTTCCTTCACCCTACACTTGCTTCTAGCACTTACATTTAACACCTTCAAACCACAAAGAACTTTTAACACTCTAGAAGAATTTTAATTTGTTAAAAGCTTTAAAATCTTTGGTCAGAAATGAAAGTTATGTCCAACAATTTCCAATAATTCCTTGTTTATTTATTAATTAATAACAAGGAGATATTAACAAGGAATTAAGAGTTCCAAAAAGCTATCACACACCCCAAAACACCTAGGCATGGATTTTACATTAAAAACTTCAGCAAAGTAGCATACAAACAAGAAGGTTTTGCTGATACTGGTACTGATTTCAGAGAGATGCCAGAACAATTTAATGAATGATGAATACCTGTGCAAGTTTAAAAGATAAATTAATAGTGTGTAAAGGTTTGAAGAGCATAAGCTTATAATTAGCTAAGTAGCTTCTTTTCGTCCTTGTTGGAGTAATTGCTTGAGAATTGTTTTCACATGAAAAATTATCTCAAAGAGATCTTTAAAACTGATTGACTAAACTGGTTTGAATATGGGGAAGAACAGTGACTTCCATATCCCTTTTCCCTCAGTTCCAACTTCTGTTCAAATTGGAAACTGCATCTGCCTAAACCAAAAGAGACACATTTACTATTGATAGAACACCCACATGTGCCAGAAAAATTATGCTGAGAATTGTATACAATTTTCAGAGGAAACAACCATATTAGCTAAAAAGAAACAGTCTCAAGAAAGCAGTAGAGACACAAGTCATTCTTAAAAGATGAAAAGACTCCATTTTATTAATCTCCATCCTTTGACAGTTGCTTGCTCTTCTGTTACATGGAGGAAAGATACGATTTCTTTGTGACCAAACCTAATCACAGTTTCAAATGACACTATTGACAGATAGGGAAATTCAAGTTCTCAGGGCTACCATGCTTCTTCCAACTAAAATACAACCTGGACCTTTCAGAACTCATTCTACTACTGGGCAAAAACTGTGACTCTTTAGATAGGGTTCCTGCTCCTCACAAAGAACCCCCAAACTCTCTGTATCCAAATTTAACTTGGTGTTTTCAAAGAATAAGCTGTGAACAAAGTCTGTGGAAGTCTATTAAGACCATCATTTTAAGGAAGAGTTACACAGGCAGCAAGGGCAGCAAATTTGTCAGTCTTGAGAGAGAGGCTCCAAGTAATTAAGCCCGTGCTTAACGTACTTTAAATACAGTTATGGATTGATATTTGGTTTAACTCCACACTGGAAAGCAGAACTAAGACTGTTTGGTACTTCCATGTAGTGGGGAAGGGAGATGTAAGAGTGCCCAAACTACAGAGAACATGTGTGTATGCTCATTTTATCACTCATCTGCCATGGCATTTACTCAAGCACCCACAGAAGATATGGAAAACACGACACAAAATGCCCAGCTTTTGTCTAAAGGGCCAATTCAACAGCTGAACCACATGGTGGACAACAGGTAGTTTCCTCCCTACCTGAAGCAAGCGTTCTTGCTCATGCTGCCACCTTTCCTGGCGCTTTCGCTCTTCTTCTGGATCCCAGGACCAAAAATTGAAACGCTTGTGTGAAGGAAAACCAAGCTATTAGACTTTGACACTACACGGGCTACCAGAGAAAGCTGCACTTCACCTGGTTTACCCCTGGCTAGGATGTTAACATGGGTAATTGAGAAGTAGATAATGGTTCTCTCAGCAGACAGCAATCTTAGCTTCACTGACACTTGGGATTGCTCACAGGTATCCAAACGATAAAATAATCATTTGTTTTGCAAAGAAAGGCTTGGGAAACTTCAAATGGAAGGGGAAAAAATGTAGACAGGTCTGAAAGAAAGCTCTAAGCATCACTGAACAGAGATACCTGCAGGTACTCAAATTTCAAGAACATGTCTATTTTGCTTCTCTATAATCTCCTGTGCAACATGCAAAGCAATTTGTAATAGTGAAAAACAATCTCTCATTTCATATGGCTGCCAGCACAACAGCCTTTGGCTTTGTTTTAAATTTTTATCCATAATGAAATCAAACCTCAGATTTCACTCAGGATCCTGTTACATAATACATGTTTAAAATCCTTATAATCAAGGGCAATTTTAGACACTTGATGTCATATTCCTTTCCACTAAGAGTTGCATTTTAGTCTGATAAGAAGAGATGATGTCTATTTTTGTTTGACAAACAGAATATGAAATACTGGGTACTTCAGAGTAGCGTTTGTGGTGTTTGTTTTTGGTTTTTTTTTTTTCATTGAGGAGAAACTAGAACTGTAGTCTCCTATAATTTCTATGCATTTAAAATGGAGTGGATGATTTGGAGTTACACATTGTTTCAAGATTATGACACTTTTGTGGCTCCAGCAACTGAGTACTCTATAGGTACCATTCCACTTGGATAAGAGAAGAATGCATAAATTCCAGATTCAGACCATGTCTTTGATTTGCATCATATTTTTTAATCTCTCATTTCCATGAGGAAAAAAAAAATAAATCTCATTCTGATTTGGGAATGTTAAAAGACAGCCTGCATAAAAAAAAAAAATAATCACTTTTGCTAAACATGTATCTCTAAACCAAACAATGCAAAATGGTACTCACGTTTGATTTGTCACCACTATCAGAATCAGCTATTAAAAAAAATTTAAAAAAGAAAGAAAAAGCAAAGATTAAATTTAACTTAGCAAAACATGCTTAGCCTGCAATTAAAGCTATATTGGATCTGTACAAAAAAGCTTCATGTTAGTTTCCTATTTGCTCCCACAACCAAATGCAAGGACGAATTGCAAGCAAATAAACCAGAATTACACCCATCACCAACAAAACTACTTTTTATCTGGGTACATAGGAGCGCAAGATTATCTAACATTAGGTTCTACTCTACCACTAGCTAATGCCATCTACTTCTGGCCACAGACGTTAGCAGTGTTTGGACACTGAATGTTACCTACCTCGATCTACTTTTCCCTTCGTGATTCAGTGCAAGGAAGGAAAAAGCACAGCAAAGCTAAAAGGATGGGACTACACTATTCAAGAGCCACAGTTACGAAGAGACCCATTGCCGTTTTCTATCCAAATGCAAAATCAGGCTGATTTAAAGCAATTAAAGAAAAGGTATTTATGTGCAAGTAATTTCATTTGGGTGCCCCAAAACCAGAGCATCACAACAATGTTCGACCCAACAGCTCTTTGTCAACTGTGCGGCAGGAATAGACACTTTCTACGGAAGCGAGAGGTAGAACGAGTCCCCGTGATCAGCAGCTCTCACCCCAGCCCCGCGTCCGAGGACACGGAGGGCTGGGGGCAGCAGAAGGGCTGAAGCCGGGCTGAGCACCGCATTTACCTGACTGCGAGAAAAACCGTGAGCGCCGCCAGTTGTTGCGAACCCTTAGCGGGACCGCGGCCCCGCGGGGCGGCTCTGCAGGCAACGGCACCGAGACAAAACAAGAAACACAGCGTGGTCAAAAGGCGAGGACGGACTCGCGGACCCAAGCCACCTCAGCCACGAAAGGGATTCCGACGACAAGCGCTTTGGCCCATCGCTCCTGGTCTACGACGGACCTGCCGACCACGCGGACTGCCCCTGTTCAAATGCTGCTTCTGCGACACGGCACCTGACCTTACACGAGAGCTCTAGCAACGGGCTGTCACCCCCATCAGTCTTTGCATGGTGCTCGCATTCATTCCTATTGCGGGCACAGGTTTTAAAGGATTTGGTGATCCTTTCAGCACTGTACGTGCTGTGAACGCTAGAGAGCAGCCAAGTGTTTCAGCGTCGCTCAGAAAACAGGCGAGTGACGCAGGATCTGCGACCTGATGTTCGAACTGATTTGTGCCTGACATAAAATACTGTTCTCAAAGCCTGTTTGGAAAGCACCTCCTCACTTAAAACAAGTGAGACTTCTATTCCTTTTCAGACAATCCTGCTTTCCACAGTGGAACAGCTTCAGCAGTTTCAATCTCGAAAACGCTAGGAGAATCAGTATTTTACCTATGCATCAAGCAGCAACCTAGTAAGTTCTAAAGGGGAAGAAAACATCAAGATTACTTTTCTCTTTCTTTCACAATACCTACATATATGCATCTCTAAATTCAATATAAAACCAAACTATTAAACACTATCAATCTCAAGCAAAATTTTGTCACAAAGGAAAAAAAAAAAGAAAACCTGCTTTGCAAGAACTCGTGATGTGCACAGGCCAAATTCAGGAATATGGTCAGATATGTGGATTGTTTGTCTATGAAAAAAGAGCTCCATATGAGCAGTGGAGTGCGGAATTTATCTCCAGAAGTTTTTATTGTGAGGTAAACCCAATTGCTAAGCCATTTTAACCTGTTAGCGGCAGTACTAATAAAATATAATACTCACTGACATAATACAGCTTTTACTGCTAGGCCAGGTAAGTGCAAGATAAGGCTCTTCCTGTCCCCCTCCACCGTGCCACAATTCTGCTGTGGTGTTTAAGGGGAACAGCCAGAAGGGTTCTTTGCATCGCAGAAGCCACACTAGCGTCACCAGTCAGATGCAACTAGAAAATAACCACTTTAGCGCCAAAACCCTCCAGGTCATTGATTAGGCATTCCTCCCTGAACACCACATGCACATATTCAGTTACTGTCCAGGTGAGTTCTCAAATGCTTTTTGCTCACCTTGTAGACCAGAATTCTGCAGAGTAACTTGGCTGGTCTCAGGCAGTTTCTTTAAAAATGGCAATATTACAGTCCCCTCTTGTTCCAGGGCTTTTGGTTTCTTCACCTGTTCAGACATTTGGGAGCAGAAAACAGAATTCAAAAATCAGCAGGTTCAGTCAAAGGTTAACTTAAACACTTTCTACTTATTTTCTGAATCAACGTTATCAAAGACGAAGCCTCTATCTCCGGAATTACAACGTGGAGTTGCAGTACTGAAGTCCTGGAAATAACTGGTAGCTGCTGTTGACATTCACACTGTTCTGCACACCAAAGTTGATCCTAACTCAGGACCAACATCTAACTTACCTGACAGAGCAGTATGGTCATGGCCATTTGTTAGCTTTGCCACCACCCGCACTTGTTCAGCACAAGAGGACTAAGGGTAAGCTCCACTGTCTACACCTTTTGGATACTCTGCCCTCCCAGCACGTGGTGGGACTGGGGTTTGTGGGTTCAGTTCTCATTTCTGCTCCAGGCAGTTTACAGGATTAAATGCTACAAGTAGACACTGGGGAGTTCCTCTGGAGGGGGAACTCTCTGATGACCATAGGATTCCACACAGAAACCATCCTCCAGGGTCATTCCCTGGCAGATTGTTTTGAATGAACTCCTGAAGTGACATTATATAGAGAAAAATACTGATTTGCACAATAAACATTTCCATGTGAGATTTATCTTCTTTTTTGTTTTTGTTTTCCACTCCTTGTTTCTTGCTCATACATACCTCCAGTGTAGAAGGGAGCTCTGCTTCCTTCTGCGGCTCCATTTCAAGTTTCTTCACATCTTTCTCACTTGAAGCAGCTTCCTCTGAAGTGACAGGACTGGGGAGAAATTCTAATCTCTTCACGACAGGACTGGCACAAGCTGCAGTTGATTTGAATTGCTTTTGATCTGAACATAAAGTCACACATGCAAAGATAATTTTACGAGGTTAAGATATTTTTTTCAAATAAAATGTACACCTATTTCTTACAATCAGATTTCTCACTGGATATACTGCTAGTGCATTTACTGGATGTTTTTGAAAAAAAAAAAATCTTCTTTCTTCAATACAGGCAAAATTAATCTCTGAGGGAAGACAAGGTTTTAAGAGTGAAATCCAGCTGACAAAATGTAGTTGCTTATACTTGACTTGGGCATCATGGGACACCCTTCAGGGTCAACAAAGACAGAGGAAGTTCTTGGGAAGAGTCACCCACACTATTTCAGACAGTCTTCTTTGGCTGAGATGAGCTGTAACCTACAATGTGCCTACTGAGTCATAGATATATTCACTCAAGTTATGTGATGACTCCTACCGTAAGATGTTACTCAGACAAGTAGCTATACCACAGTTATCATGGTCTTGCTGTCAGCCCTAGAGGGTATTTCAGTTTGCCTGTTTCCACTAAACCATGTCAGCCAAGCATCAGACAGTAAACAAACTGTGCTAACAGGAAGCCTTGGACTGGAATAACCTATCTGTCATATAGTTCTTAAGTCAACTTGATGCTGATTTATGAGAGAAGATACCAGGAGCACATGGGACTACAGCTGAGGACTGTGACACCTAAAGTATTGTCAGCTGCTACCACCACTGGAAGAAGAGCAGTTGCCAGCATCCCAGGCAGTCCACAAACACCCAGACATCTCTCTAACCTCTAAAGCAGAATCTCAGCTTCAGATCCTGTCCCCTCTCCAACCATGGCAGCACTGGCAGTTTCTAAATATACCCCTTTGACAGCCTAGGAGAGCAAACTAAGAAAGAGATGCACCCCATGGCTCAACTAAGAACCTGCATACAAGCAGAGACAAGAGCTGCTCCTGCTGCCAGACAGATGCACACTATTTTGGAGCAGTTCACATACCATTAGTGGCACAGGGGTCCCAGCATGGAACTATCTGGCTTGTACTGAACAGCAGAGGAGGTTGCTTATTCTACAAGAAGGTCACATAGTTTGGAGCACATCTATTCCTCCAAAGCAGACATAAGAAAAACCCATGTTCCTTTATCATTTCAATTTTTGCAATGCTATCTTGGTTCTCCTTGCCAGACAATAATAAACTTTGCTATCAATACATAATGTTTAGCATTTCTCTCAGGTGTGGAACCTGACACGAGGTGGCTTTATGATTTGTAGACAAGTATCACCAGCTCATCCCTGCTGACTCTTGAGAGAAGACTGGTTTGTTCACCACAAGACTGCAGCTTCTACATTACCTGACAGGTGCAATTCAAGATTGTTAACCTCTATGCTATCCTCTGTGCTTTGGCATCTATGATCCAAAGTAATTAAGTAAGCTAATGATCTCTTGTTAATAACCCATGTGCTTCAGAGTCTTGCAGCCCATCAAGAAAAGGCTGGATATGCTTCTAATCTTGGGGGAATGATAGCCACACTGACATTTGAGTGCTTAAATCACACTTATCCTCAACAAATAGAAGCCTTATGCATATATACCAAATAACAGCCAGAGACCTTATTTAAATACCTACTTCAAATAGTACCTTTACTTATCCATACCAAGCTGAACTTTCATTAGACTCATTTCAAAAAAATGAAAAACAAAAAAAGACCATGAACACAGTATGATAGGAGGCAGTGGATAAAATGGCTACTCAAAGGTAATGTTGCAGAAACACCCTTTTGAGGAAAATGGCTTCACATTTTACCAGCAAATTCCTTTCTCCAGATTAGGAATTATGCATCAAGGCTTTAAAGCAGAAAATCAGAAGTGTGCACAATACTGTGCATTTAAAGCCCTTGCAAGGACTGAAGTGTCTCTTCCTATTCTCTGTCCCTGTTCCTTAATGTCTTGGGCAGGGAAAAAAAAAAGTGTTAAAAAGAAGCTATTACTGACTGATAGCTTCTGCCTATTGCTTTCTGGTTACAATATGCTGTGGCACCAGCTTTTCACTCACAAAAATGGCACAGCATACAACTTGCAACCTGAGCAACACACAGTCAGGTGTGTCACTGCAACCACAGAATGACCAAACAACCCAACCTGGAAGGGACCTTGAAAGATCACCTGGTCCCACCTTTTGTGGGATAGGGATCCCAGAGGAGATTGTCTAGCATCCTGTTCAGTCACACCTTGAAAACCTCTAATGATAGGGACTCAGTGCATCCCTCAGGAGGTTGATGCAGTGAGTGATCGGTCTTACTCTAAAGAATGTCTTCATGTCAAGATTTCTAACATCTTTTACATTTCCTAATAAACCCTCTTGGTGCTACTGCAGATGCATTTATGTACTCCTGCTACAGGGTGGGCCTAAATTCCAGCACCATCCGTGGGCAAGAGTTGGGGTGAGGGCAACAACAACCACCATCAACACACCTGGGGATGGGCACGCCGGGCTCGCAGGTCCCACACTTCCAGGACTGGCCTCGACCTGTTGGCTGGCTGCTGTATCTGCTTCCACTGAAGAGGCCTGCAAATAATACAGCAGAATTATAGTAGAAAAAAACCCCCATGTGTTAATTCCTCTAGGCAGTACTTGCTGCTTCTTTGTAATGTGTTTGAACCAGATTGGTCTACAGCTCAGCAGGGAGCTGGGGAGTATGTTTTGGGGCAGTATGTGCCGCTCGGGGGCCGAACGACTGAGCTTTAATCTCCTTTTCAAAGTGTTCATCAGCAACCATCATGCAGTTGGTTTGGAATAGCTCCTACGAGCCTTTAGAATTGTAGGATATCTTGCATTGTGTTAGCTGGAGATAAGCATACATTTCACCCCTAATTTCCTCTTCCAGAATAACACAAAAACGTATGCATTAGTGAATACATAGCACATACCAGGGCTTGAAAAGTGGCAAAGTAATTAAATACTTCCTTTATTTCACGGTTGTCTAAACAATCTGTTATCTGAAGGGAAAAGCCAGAGTCAGTATTAAAGGTAATGAAATACTTGAAAGACTATTAAGAGAGGACTGAAAAAAATATGGTGAGAGCATATCGAGCCAATAATCCAAATCCCTTTGAAAAATCAGCTTCCTGACCCAGGACAAGGCTGTTGCAGAGCTAAAACCACACTGTCAAAACAAGGGTAGCACTGCAGCTGATCTATTTTGCAGCTTCCACCATACATCCGCTTTCCCAGCAGGCAAATCAAGAAAAATCTGCAGCAAACCAATCAGCCACTGCCCAGTGCTTCTTATGCATGAAAGATCTAGAAAATGGCACATTCAACAGAGGAAAATAAAAAAAGCAGACTACTTTTAGAAATGAAAAGTAACATATCTCAGAAATAATCTATTGTAGGCTCGCTTTCCTGTCTTCCTCCCACCCCTCCATCTTATTATCAGCTGCAAAGGAAGAAATCTAATCAAATTTCCTCTTTTCTGGGGGCAGGATTCAGTCCTCCACCTTCCACACGGATCCTGTTTCCCATCCTCACAGACCCACATGAGCCTATGGCTCATCTATCCCTGCTCCCTGAAGAGCAGGCCTGGGCTCTCACAGCTTGGTCACTGGGGACATCTGCTGGCAATGCCAACAGGATGCCAACACTTGCAGATGCACTTTGGCTCCAGAGAGCTTTGCTGGCAGCAGCGCTCAGGAATCCCTGCCTCTCTTCTCTTCTCTGGAGAGACATGCTCCAGAGAGAGGCAGGGAACATGCCTGGGAAGGTGCGCTGCAAGGGAATGTGGGGACCAGTGCGGGTCTGTGGCCAGGGGCAGTGACCCGGGCAAGCCCAGCGGGCAGTGAGCCGTGCTGGGAACAACAGAAGGAGCCTGCGGCTGCCAAGGGCTGTGCTGCCACCTCGCAGCAGGACAGGCGCCAGATCACAGCCAGCAGCCTCTACAAGTGGCAGCGCGTCTCCTCCGGGGCCTGCTGGGCCTGGCTGGTTGCCATCCAACCCGCGCCACCCTCACCCCCACCTACCTGAATCCTCCGCCCCAGGCACGGCATGGGGACACAGAATCATTTAGGTTGAAAAAGACCTTTAAGATCATCGAGTCCAAATGTAAACCAAGCACTGCCAAGCACACCACTAGACCATGTCCCTAAGCCCATGCCTGTACATCTTTTAAACACCTCCGGGGATGGTGACTCAACCACTTGTGTGGGCGGCCTGTTCCAGTGCTTTACAACCCTTCTGTGAAGAAGTTTTTCCTAATGTCCGATCTAAACCTCTCCTGGTGCAACATGAGGCCATTTCCTCTTCGAAAAGGGAAAAGACGTGAACATTCACCTCTCTACAACCTTATTTAAGGCAGTTTTTGAGAATGGTAAGATCTCTCCCAAGCCTCCTTTTCTCCAGACTAAATATGCCCAGTTCCCTCAGCTGCTCATCGTCGGACTTGTTCTCTACACACTTCACCAGCTTTTTCACTCTTTGGACACATCCCCTCTCCTGCCCACAAGCGGTTCTCAAACTGGACAAGGCAGATGGTGAAATACACACTCAAAAAAAGGCAGCATGGAAAGTTTAAAGGACCTCCTCTCCACCATGTCCACCTGTGAGCGTGCCTACACTGAAAGCAAACAAGGCACAGAGCTCCCCCTTCCCCATCTCATATGCTCCAAGGAGGGATGATTGTTGGAGTCACAGGCTAAACAGTAGGCCCCAGAGGAACACTCCAAAGACTTCAAGTCCTGTGCTCTAGAGATTTGCTCCTTGCCATTCTATTGCTCTTTTGTCACATATAACCCATCTCTCCCTTCCCCAGCCCCTCTTGATGCTAGCCTGTGTTTCAGTGAGACCTTTCTCACCGAAGGGCCCTGCAGAAGAACACTGCAACTAAAATGCCTCCTTCAGCTTCACTTCTGGCTCCTGACATGACCGCAGCCAGGGGAGAAGCTACTGGAAAACCTTCCCAACTTTGCTTAATGAAGTAGTAAACATTTTCTCCATGAGGACAGACAGGCAGTATAATAGGCTGCCCAGACAGGTTGTGCCATCACTGCCCTTGGAGCTTTACAAGACTCAAATGATCAAGCCCTTAGCAACCTGGTTTTATCTCATGCTTGATCCTACTTTCAGCAGAAGACTCAGCTAGAGACCTACAAAATGAATTATTCTGTCACGCTACCACCTACAATCTTCCATTGAATCTAAACAAATGGCTGTTATCAAGAGCTCAGGGTTTGCCCCAAGCGAGGTAGATTATAACTGGAGAAACAAGAGGCACCCACCCAACAACCCCACCCACTGCTCAAAAGCATAAACCCTTCAAAAAAATTGTTGCAAATTTCAATTATCAACATTAGATTATTATTTTTGGTGAAGCAGTGAAACTCACTGTCTGCTTGCAAAGAGCAACTGTCCAAACTGAAGAATCCCTACACACACACACACCCCCACACACCCCAAGAAAAAAGAAATTCAAGCCTTAATTTCAATCTCAGAGGCTTTAAAGCTATAAGCAATGATCAGCCAAGGCTGATACAAAAAACTCTAAACAGCATTCAGTACACCCAGGGAAATCAAGTGCTGATGGCAGCGGGAGCTGGGGGAAGAGCACAGCCACACTGGCCTCCCAGAGGGTTTATAAACCCCAGCAAATGCACAGACATGATGCACTTTTATCACCTCTGGGTCTAGAGTTACCTTGGCAGCCTAAACATGGTGCCGTGTCAAGTAGCTATCCCACACACGTGGAAGAACTAAATCTACCCTTAACCAGGAGATTGAACCAGGTATAGTCATCGATATTATTTATAGAACTTTTTTTCAAGGAGGAATTAAAAAAAAAGTTACTACTTGCTGCAGGAAAATTGAATTTTGTAATGGCATGCTGCAGTAGTTCTGTTCCTGCTCACGAGACTTGACTTTTCCTCCTCCCTCTGCTGAGCAATTAAGTGCTAGTGACATACAGCTAAAAATATAAAACTGATTAGTAAGTAATTTATAAAAATATTAAGTCAACTTCACTGGGGAACTCTCTCATTCCCAGTATATCTAATTCTATTTATAATACCAATATCCACAGGTATATGATACATTTAAGAAAACTGTTGTACTGATACAGGTAATAAAATGTCTTTTCTACCACAGACTATCATCATTCACATTCTGTAAATATTTTTGTAATCAAATGATGATGTTATCACTGTATACCATGAAAAAGGCATACAAGCATTTCGTTGTACCCAAGAGGATCATATTTTGACACGGACACTGAAAAACCAAACAACTTGGCGAGTGACATTTCTGAGGTGTTTCAGAGGAGCTCTCAGTGCTTTTGGGATGCAGGACTCACGCAGCCTCTCGGCATCACCCCGCTGCACCCACATGAGTTCCTGTGGGCAGAAGCATCATTTTGCAGGACCACAGAGCCACTCCATATAGTGGCTCTGTTGCAGGTGCCCTCTGAAGGAAGGTCACTCAACACCCACTGCCACGGGCAATGAAGCCTTCAAGGGAAGGAGGAAAAAACCTTGCTGAATAGGGGTTGTGGTTACCTCTGCCCCAGATCCAAGCTGGTGTGAAGACTCTGTCTCATTAACTCCTGAAATGTAAAGAATGCTGCATCCTTGGCCTGGTGTTTTTATTACCCCATGCATCTAGCTACCCAGGAACTTCCATATTTAGAACTTAGAAGCCTTTGTCCATGATGGAAAGTTAAATATTGTGATTGCATTTGCAGTTATGAGCACAACCGTAACAGAGGACAAAGTAATGCCTCAGTTCTGCTAATCATTTAACAAACACACAAGCACAGTTAACTACACGGTGTTATCAAACACCCATTAGGCATGAAAATGAATTAGTTCAGTTAGTGGCAGATGGGATTTTTATCCCATAAACTAGGATTCCAGCCCAAGTATTTCTTTAATTAACATCATACATGCCAGAAATAGCCACATTGCCTATTGCTGTGGCAGAATCATACACCCTTATAAAACCCTAAAAATACAGTAACTAGAACTCCTAAAACACCGAACATCATAACAACTACAAGAACTCAAACTCCAAAAGAAGTTAAAATAGAACTTTATTAACCCTTATTGTAAATTAAAATCAAAATGTAGGTCAGTTAACACTACTTGTACACAAAATCAGGTGAAATTTCATTGCTATATTTTCTATGAAAACATGACAAAAGCAGCTGTCTGGAATCAGTGAGAATGCAAAGATATTGGGAAGAATCAGGTTAGAACTACGGTTTAAATTCTGTAAAATCACTCAGGAATGAAGTTGGTTGCAGTATCAACAGCCACATGCAGAAATTGCCTGACACATCTTTCAAACTTCTGTGACTGAAATGGTACATGTATCATTGACTTGAAAATTTTCATACGATGATTCCCTCATCAAAGCTAATGTTTTCTGTTGCTGTGAGTGGTAGTGGTGGCATGACCTTGGGCTGCCACAGCTTAAGTGCCTTGCATGCTCTGCCAGTATAGCACTACAGCCAGAACACTGCTCTGACACGCTAAGTCACCTGCCTCATCTGGTACCTATATAATGCTATACTCAGGCCAGCTATTACAACCACAGATCAAGGTGGATCAACAGTTGACAGAGAAGCCTCTAAAGTGTTGCAAGAAATAGTGTTAAGTATTCCTGTTAGTCATTTTTCTACAGTTATTACTGCTCAATTGGGATGTAAAATAAGCTCCTGTCACTCATAGACACTGAAAGTGCAGGGGTGTCTGGAGGACAGGAGACACGGATGTTCGATTCATAACCAAATCCTGAATATAGTTCCCTTACAGCTGCTTTGAAGCTTTGCTGCTCTCACTTCTCATCCTAAATCTTTTTTCCCTTCAGGTAGTTCAGCCCTCCATGCATCCTCCTATGTGTGGTTCAATGCAAAGCTGTCAATCTGGAACAGACAGACTTACTCTACAAGTGTTTCTTGCAACAAATCAAAGAACAAAGACTTGTCCTACCAGATACGTACAAATCGGGATTCCAACCCTGCTCTCCTGTAGCTTGGCCAACAATCCCAACCACAAGAAAGCTTATACTTTAATCTCAGTTCAATCAGTGGATTTTTGAAGATGAAGGAGTGTGTTACTTGGATACATATAAAAAAAAAGCTTATGCTGTGCCAAGCTTGCAGTGAGTAGAAACGGACAAGTTTAAGCTAGCTAGTGAAAAATTAAGACAGCCAAAATCTCTCCCCACCATCACCCTGCCCCAATCTTTTTAAAGTTGCTGTCTATATTTATTTTTTTCAGCTGATCAGAGCAAAGCTATAATTAGAGCTATAACAAGCCAGCAATTTCTAAACGCTCATATAAAGATTGCTTAAAATAAAGTGATGTTACTCACTGACAAATTAATCCCCCTACACTAAAATCTGCACAAATATTGTTTTAAAACAAAACACATACATTGCCAACTTCTGATTCAAAGAGCTAGAGGATACAACTTCTCAGGATTTGTAACGTGCATAACTGTTCTGTAAAATGGAAAGAAAATACCTAATGGCCGACAGTTAGGACCAGGGTTTGGAGATGATTTTCACGTTATTGCTGGCATTGCCACTGACTGATCAGACAGCCTTTGGGCCTTTGCCCTTGTTTTTCAAGCTGCAGTAAGAGAGGTATGCTTTACCTACTACCTCTCCTAGCAGCACATTGCTCCACAAACACTGGTGGGATATTTTCATCCTGCTTATAGGCCAAATTTATCCTTCCTAGCCTTAAACGGTAGGTGTACTCAAAGTAGCTTATCAAATTTTGCCTAAGACCCTTCTAAAATCCCACCCCCCTAAATCTAAGTAGTCTACCTACACTACAGACATAAGTATAGTTTCTTAAAAATATTTTTGTTTACCATCCTTACCACCTGCTGCAGCTTTTTGCATCTCATTTCATAATAGATTTCGGCAGGAGTTACCTATGTTTTCCAATCAGTCTCTGATTGCCAATCATTTGATTCACATCTAGTTGGAGTTGTTCTCTGGCAAAAAGACAACGGACGCTGAGGTCTCACCTATATGAAATGATCCCTGCACTTCTCTAGTTCCCCCAAAACCTCAACCACATTAACGTTTTAAGTAGTGGGGCTGATTAAACCGTTTTCCAAACTTCAGGCCAAAGGAGCTGTTGAAGTACAGCTGCACAGCATCTTCCCATATTGCAGACAATGCCTGAGGCCGGCTCGACAGATTTAGAGCAGGACTACAGAGCTTCAAAGGGAAGCCTGCCAGGAGGAGAGAAGACAGGACTAGTCCATTTGACAAGTGAACTGAAACAGCAGGGGAGCAGCCCTAAGAAGGATGGAGGAGGAGGAGGAAGGGGTATGCAAAGAACAGGAAGAGAATCAGAAGGGGAGGACAGGAGGACCAAAGGTAATGTATATATGAAAAGGAATATATACTTCCATCAAAGAGACTCAGGGCAGAAAAATGAATGAATAAAATACAAAACCAAAACAAATTCAGAGAAACTAGCAGGGAAAAATGCCCTAGAAACAGCATCTCTGAACAGGCAGAGGAACTAGTGCCTGTGAATCTTATTGAAAGCCTGGGCAGTACATAGCTAACAGGAAATATATCAACAAAGTAAGTATACAAATAAAAGCAGTGAAAGCAAGTTTAAAAAAGGCCTTGAAAAAAAATGCTTGATTTGTAAAAGTTTTCTCAAGGCAAAAGAAACGTAGTCATTTCTTCTACTCCAGACAGCTCTGCTTCTTCATCTCAGCTGCTTTCTTATCCCCGTTTCTGTCGTCTTCTCCTCCTCCTCCTCCTCTCCTAAAAATTCAGTAGCATTAAGCATCAGGCAAAAATTATAGCCCTGGTTTCTCCTTGTGGGATGTGTTACAACAGCAGCTTCAGAAGGCTTTCTTACTTCCAAGAATGTGTAGCTTGGAAGCCCCATCCCAATAGGGCAAAAAGCAAACCCTTCTTCCCCTCTGCAGGGCTCACAGTAACAGACAGAGTTACTCAGCATCCTACACAGCAAGAGGCCACGTTTTATGAGGAGTGGGACAAGCCCAGGGGGCATGTTTCTTTCATAATTTGAATTCCCAATCTTCCTTGGAGGAGTTACACCTTGAAAGAGGAGTTTAGTGTTTCGGACTCTGCAGATGCAGGCTGACATCGTGCCAGCTGTCCACAAACCAAAGTAAAATAGGCACAGGGAGAAGACTGAGAGAAGTGAGTCCAGCATAGCTGTCCCATTCTTCCAGGTAAGGCCACAGACCTATCACATCCATATTGAGCTGCCTATAGTGGAGTTGGTCTGTGTCCCAATGCACACAGTGAAGAAGCCAAGCATCAGTATCATGTTTGGTCTTTGTAACCTGGCATCTAAACCCTTTTCAGCCATGAACCAGGGCACTCTTGTATGCTCAATAGCTAAATTACTGCCCATGTTAAGGCATGGGAACCTGGAAAATTAAAACAAGCAGATGGGTAAAGTGAAGCAAACATCGAGAAGGAACAGAACTTCTAATCTAGCAAGCTGTAACACAGGAAGTTCCACCTCAACATGAGGAAAAGCTTCTTCACTGTGAGAGTGACAGAGCACTGGAACAGGCTGCCCAGAGAGGTTGTGGAATCTCCTTCTCTAGAGACATTCAAGACCCACCTGGATCTGTTCCTGTGTGGGCTGCCCTGGGTGATCCTGTGTTGGCAGAAGGGTTGGACTTGATGATCTCCAGAGGTCAGTTCCAACCCCTACCATTCTATGAGTCTATGATCTTATCTTAGGTTGGCAAAATCTCTCCCAGCCACAGGCAGGTCTCATTCTCTTTCCCCCCATCATGATCATTGCATTCGGCTCGTTTCTCCTCAAAGCAGTCTCCTCTCCTTGCTCTGCCCCTGATGTGCTTGACACACATACTTTTGCTTGAAGCTGAAGCACCAGAAGAGATTGTGATTTGCACTTAGAAGACACGTTATTGATGAAATCATGAAGCTAGCGATATAAAATCCTTAGAGCAGAGAAACTCTGTCAATAGCACCATTTGGGTGCACATGTATGCTCTCTAGAAGGCTTTATCATTAAGTGCACTCGAGTTTACAAACCAGGAGGTATTCTGCAAACTTCCAAGTCACAAGGAGTGTGAGAATTCAAGCTCTTCTGCCTCCTTTGCCAATATCACCACAAGGGCTAAGACACTGGAAGCAGAAACTGGACACAAAAAAATCTGTGGTCAGCTGGCCACATCATCCTCAAAGCTGTAGAAAGGGAAGGATAAGAGGGCATCAAACAGGTACAACACATCCAAGCCCTAACAGTGGCTTCTGTTGCTGATTTTCCTCCTTCCTTCCTTTATTCTTTCCACAGCTGTACTGGTCTAGAAATCCTAAAAAAGGAGACAGTAACACTTTTATTTGGTTACTTTTCTGATCGTCATTTTGCTTCCAATCTACAGCAAGCTGAGGCTCTTTTCTGTCCTCCAAACATCCCCATCATCAGCTCTCCCATATCAGAAGCAATGCTTACCTGGCTTTCCCTCTACAGCCAATTTATTGTGATAGGAGCAGCCTCTGCTCTGCCATCCCTGCCCGCTTTCCTGCAAATCATTCACTTTTGACTCTGTAACAGTTCCTTCTGACAGAATTAAGTCTGTGCTCACAGCACACCCCAGCTCTCATGTTTGCTGCAGGCTCTATTGCTTGGTTGTCCATTGCCTGAGACTGGCATGCAGCACGGGAGTAAGATAAGACACAAGCCCTTTGGCATGAATGAACCATTACTCCCTGGGACAGATCTCTGCCCACTCCCTGTTATCCATCTGGCCAATGCTTGGATGAAATACGAGATGAAAGCAAAAAATTATCATACTCCAACTCTCACCACATCTGCAATTCTCTTTGTTGTTACTCAGAAAAGAACGGTGAGAATTCCCTCTCCTACCACTTGTTTGCAATCCTTTTACATGCTTTATTTGCAGTCTGGTCCTTATTTCTTGTTTGGTTTTTAACCATCTACTTTTATTATGGTTTTGTAGATCTAGATTCCTGCTGTGATATGCTCTAGTTTTATTCCTGCCTCCTTCTCTGGGGAAGAGGGGGAGAGAAAGATGAAAAGGTAAAATTAATTTGTTTCTTTGATAAGGTAGTTAAGAAGCTTGTTGGTCCCTCTAAGCATTTCAATAGCATATCCCCTTTTCTAGTATTTCTGAGAGGGGAATGAAAGGCAAATGCTCAAAACTGCCAGCACATCCACATCCTCCTCTTTGAAAATTGAAAACTGAGACTAATTATAATGGCTCACACAGTCCAATTATATTGCTGATCTAATCAGCTAAATCAGAAGAGCTGAATAAATCTGCACAATAGCTGGGACACAGAGTCGATTTCTCCCTGGCCCAGCACATTTAAAGCATGCTTATCAGCTGCATGACATTTGGGGGGGGGGGGGGGGGGGGGGGGGGGGCGCGGGGCCAAAAAAG
>WTSP01025418.1:0-46546 GCA_025331215.1 Actenoides lindsayi | reverse complement strand
GACTCGACACACCGCGGCGCGCCGCCTCGCAGCTCCTCCCTTCCCGCTGATCATAGGTTTGGGGGGAGGCGGCGGTGGGGGTGGGGGGGGGGGGGGGGGGGGGGGGAGGGGAAGAGATGCTGGCTGCAAAAAGTTTTTTGCATCTTCCCCTCCCCTTTCTCTACCCACATTCCAAAGGAGAAGCCTTTCATTTACAAAGGATTTTTTTTTTTTCCCCCTGGTCCAGGCACACCCTCTTGAAATAAAGCAAACATAAGCACTTGGGCTTCATTAGTTAGTGATTAAATATGTTATGAGACAGAAAATTGCCAGAGAAAGTAAGGCTGGTTTGTTCGTGTTGGTCTTACTGTTGGCTCTTTGTGCACACTCTGAGTGGCAGGCCTCTGTAAACTGAGCTCAACACTTGTGGGGTCCTTCTTCAACTCTATCGGGGGCCTGTCCCCTCTGGCTACTCCATCAAATTTCAGAGATCTGCTTGGTGAAGGAGTAAATATTACTGTTGTACATTCTTTATCCTTCTCTTCCATGCCGTTGAAATTTTCTCCATTCATGCTGACTTTTCCATCTACCTGCAGAATACAGTAAAATAAATATGCTGAGACAATTAGCATTCAAAGGAATGTAGGAAATTAGGACTTCAACGTGATATGACAATTGTTAACACAGGCAGTGCCATCAGTGAAGTACAGAGCCAAGCACGCATTTCATTCAATGTGCCAAGAAAGCCCTATTCCTATGGGGTCATAAACAAAATACAGACAGAAGATAATATTTTTTCCAGATTCTCTGGTTTCCCACATTTTGTTCTCCCAGTAACATACAGACACCCTTCCTACGCATCACAGATCAATGGATTTTAAAAGAACAACAAAGCTTAATGTTAAATTTACACCAAAACTGCTGGGTTTTGCCTTGCCTCATGCAAAAGGCTCCTGAGGACTAATGATGCTGATGAACTGCTATGTACCCTGGTGACCTCACTGCAGTATTAGCAGACTGTTCTCTCTGAAGCACTGTCATAGGAGCTTTGATGGGTCAGGAGCAGCAAGTCAGTCTACTTGTTTCTTTACTGTTCATACTGGGGAAGCAAGTAACCAACAAATAAAACTGGGCATTCCACTTTTTCCACGAATAATATGAAGATTTGCTTTCCCAGAAAATGATTTTGTGCAGTCTCCTTGAAAAGGAGAGTGAAGAAATAGTTTACTTTGTTTTCAGAATGAAGCTAGCTCTTCGGTGGTCATATATTCCCACTAAAGAACCCATAAGCAAGCAAGCAAGCAAGTTCTCGCTTATTCCTCTGTACCGATACAGCTTCCTCTCAGGACTTCAAAACCTTGCATTTATATTCTGAATGGAGGTGGCCTGTAAAGACTTCCTTCAATTTGGAGGACTGCTTGTGGAAGCCATGGTATATATGAAAAAAATCTTGCTACAAAGAACTCACAGGCCATTCATCATAAGAGACCGTAGCTGGAGAGACAACAGGAGAGGACTGGCTATCAGTAACACCATATTGCTCCTGCTCAGCTACAGCACAGATGTTTATAGGCTTGTCAGCAGGGGTGAGTTTAAATAGGTCTGAAGGAGGACTTTGCTACTCTGTGCACAGAGATCCTTCCTTGCAAAACGGTCATCACAAGAGAAAATGCAAAGGTGAGGGAGTAAATATGGACAGACTCTTCTCTGCTAATCATTGGACTTCGGGGAGTAATGGCACAGATCAGTGATCTTTCAGAGAAGCTGTCTGGGACATATATGGTGATCAGTCATTTCAGGTTTCTCCACAGGTACTGCATAAACAAAAAAACCACATGTAACAGGCTCAGAGGTAAGCCATTCCATGGGAACTTTTCACTTATTTCACTGTTACTGAAAATTGATGCAACAAGTGTCAAAACTGCTTTATAGAACTGAAACACAGGTTAAGAAAACTAAGTTCTTCCTATCTCATCCTCCCTGCCCCACTCCTTATTTCACCACTTAATTATCTTCAGTACTTTACTGCTTGAGTGAACAGCTTGGATACCTCAAGAACAGCACTCCAACTTAGTTTATGCCATCAGTGCTAAGCTGAGGGAAAACTCCTCCTGTTGACTTCTTGTGTATGTGCATCCAGAGGTCTGTTCAGGGTTACTAACTAAGGGGGTCATCTCCGAGGTGCTGGTCATCCTCAGCTCTGACAGATGTGTGGGGAAGTGAAGGCAGTTAGCACCTCATGCAATCACCTCCCAGGCAGAGGAGAAACAGCCCAGCTCCACAGATAGTTTCAAAAATGTTTTCACCCCTTCTGACTGCTTTTCACATGAAAGGGTTCCCTCCTTTTTCTCACTGCCATCATCCACTCAACACAGTACCACTCCTAGGGTTTATTTCCAAACAGGACTGTGAGAACACTGAACCCCAAGTTGTCTGGGACTGTGTGCTGGATTATCTACTAGAAAGGCAGGTCATGAAAGATCTCAGAAATAAAAAAGCCAGGAAAACACTGCAGGCTGCACCATCCATTTTAGTGTCTTTGTTTAGACTAAGACATGTCTCTATTTATATTAAGGAGGAAAACCAAAAACCAAATGTTTGAATGATCCGGACAGATGCCCTGGCTGCAGAGTTAAACAAACATACTCCTTCACTTCTGATCTGGAGCAAGTCAACACATTGTCACCAGAGCTGAGAATCATCCACAGGCTGATGTTTCAAGGAAAAGTAACGATACAGCTACATATGCTAGGGAGTGATTCCCACTGAGACCAGTCATATTCTCCCACATCAAGCAACCAAGATCTAGACAGAATTTTGTGGTGGTGGTTACTGGGGGCCAGAAGCATCCACAGGTTAGTTTCTCCCCACATACGTAAACTACGTACGCGTTAGCGTGAAGATGATAAACACATATCTGAGGTCCAATGAGGAAAAAAGTGGCATGGATCACAAAAAACTGAAAGATTCATATTCATCAATGTCCAAAATGTAAATTCTAGGGGAATACCAATGCAGCTCTAGGAGAAACAGGAATTACCAGTTTCACATTTCGGCTAGGAAATAAGGTGTGTGTGTGTGTGGGTGTGTGTGTGTGTGTACGACAAGAGCTGGGACAGACTTTGAGAGATTACAGACATCAGGACACACTTTTTCACTATCTATACAAAGGTGACTTATTTTTCAAAAAGTAAACCCGAATGTACAGAGTAGCACTGCTACTGGGCTATCAGCAGGGCTGCGGGGACCCCTGCACACCACTAGCAAAGTAGCAGATAGCAGTGGCAGAATCAAAGGGACCTGAACTCTACAAGCTGGGGGCATCCACACCAGTAGGCTTTGCACTGCTTACCACAAGGCTACAATGAGACCTGAGAAAGCTCCAGTTTTGGTACAGACGCAGTGAGAAGCAGACTTCTTCAACCTTGACTCGTTCTGGCCTGTTCTCTCTAACACATCTGAGTTCTTTGCTTTTTCCATCACTGGCTCACTATCTTGTTCCCAGTATCCCCTCACCCAATCCAAAGATACACTCCTCAGGTTTCACATCCCAGTTTCAGTCTCTTCTCCTATCCCATTCCCCCACAAATCTCATAGTTGGCTCCTTATTCCAGGCAGCCTTACTTTTGTCCAAGCTCTCCTACTCCTTTCACTCCCAGAATGTTTGTGCAGTTCTTGCAACCCAATGTAGTCAGTCCCCCTCTCTCACCAGCAATCCCCAGTTACACCGCTGCCCCAGTACCAGTCTGTTTCAATAAACATGCATGGACAGCCTATATCCTGTCTTTACACCAATGAAGCAGCTTTCCCCGTTCACCTCTGGTGGGAAGCATGCTTAGGACAGAGAGTATCTTTGGACAAGGTGGCTCTTGGCTCTGAAGAAGCAGGGACCCTCCACACAGAATACATGCACACTGCCATGTTTCAGAGGCTTGCGACTTGGCTAAATAAGCAGATTTGTGCAAGGCAAAAGTCAGACCTTCGACACAAAAGCCAGTCAGATCTTCTTCCAAAAGTCAGGGCCTGCATATTCCCTGTCCCTTCACTTTTGTTTAAAAGCAGAAAAAAACAAACCATGACAAAGTACCCTTTCCTAACCTCTTTCTTTCAGAAAATGCCTTGGGTTTTTTTCCTTAGAGGTCCCCCCTTTCTTTTTCTTTCCCCAAACAAATTTAGCCTGAGGAAAAATGACCAATGCAAATATTCCAATCTGAACAGGTCAAGTTTCTAAGAAGGCTGGTAACCAAGAAGAGACTACTAGACCAGGCAGCACAGAGCTGAGTTTTATAGCATCAGAATGCTGTAACCATTTTCTACTTAATTGCATTAAAAATGTCTACATTCAGATGATTTAGCCAGGGTCTCTCTGCCTCCTGATTGACTCTGGGAAGTGCAACGTATCCTACCTTAAAGTTCTTTAAAACTTCCTTTGTATTTTTGGGTTGTGAGTAAGGCCTGGGTGTCAGCATAGGCACAGCCTTGGGGACAGCGCTTTTGGTGGGAGATGTGCGGCCCGTGGAAGCGCTGGGCTCTAGTTCAGCAGTGGGAACAATGGTTGCTTCAATGGTGGCAGTGAATTTTGGAGCAGGCAGCGACTGCTGCCTTAAGTATCTCAGAGGATTTGGGTCTTTCAGTGGGGAATTTGGCTCCACTGAGTGGCTTCTTTCCAGAATTTTTGGCATCTGCAGACGCTCAAGGACAGCTTCACTGATAGTGAACCTTTCGATGTACTGCTGGAGGATGCTCTCGGCCTCCTCCTGTGACTTTGCATTCTTGTATGCTTCATGAAGCTCCCGTTCTCTCCTCTCCCTGCAAGAGACACCACTGCATTAAAAATCGCTCCTATTTCCTCTGTGTCAGCAACATCCTTCCCTCTCCCTCACCCCAAGCCTGCAGGCATGGCTGCCCACCATTACCTATCACCTATGGAACACAGCATTTTTAGGCATGCCACTTCATTTCAGTAAAACAACATACTTCTCTTCCACGATTTCTCTGTAGGTTTTGATGCTTTTTCTGCGCTCACTTGTTCCATCTCCGGCCAGTAACCTTTCCATTTTCTTTCTCTCAGCTTCTTTTTTTATTAAATCCTGTGAAGCACTCCTTCGACGACTCTTCCACCGAGCCAGGTCCTGCAAGATAAAAAAGGCACCTGAATGCAGAGTTGCAAAGAGCTAAAAGCTGGCCAGAGAAACCAATGAACCTAGCCAGCTACTTTGCAATGCTGGTTCCTGGCTGTGGACCAGGTTCCCATCACCTGCAGGCAGTGATGTTTTTTTAAAGAGAAAAGGTGATCATACCATAAAATGAAGATATTGCCTGACTGATTTTTCTTCTAACAGCAGAATCCAGTAAGGATTGCATAGCTCCATGGGTGTATTTACTTTTTGGCTTTGTAGCGTTGCAGAAGCACGCTAGGTAGTAACACCAGGAAATTTAGCCTGAAAGGACCAGCCAGGGCACTCATTTTTACTTGAGCCAACATTAGGGGAAAAAAAATCAGATTTCCCAGGAAGATGAAGCAGAAAAATTGCATTTGGTGAAGAATTTTAATAATCAGATGTGTGGGAGGCAAGAGTTCATTGGAGGAAGAAACACGGTTTCATGGTGAACTACAGCTGCACCGATAACCTGCCCTGAAGATCTGACTGTCCCAAAGTCTGACCATGCCATCGGCCAACTACATGCAAGCAAGGTTGATTCATAATTTATTTATTTTTCTTACAGAAAAATCTAGTGCAACAGTCAAACTTAAATTCTTCCTCATGGGCACCCTCCAATATTTTGGACCCAGATCTGAGCAACACAGGTTAGGGGCTAAAATGGCTCACACATGGTTGGTGTGAGACATGACAGAGCAAAAAGCCTATGGTTTGTATCCAGCTATGGAGATATGTCCTTATTGAAGTAATGATCTTACTCTTTTTTGGAATACGCCTGCCCCAAATTATCCAGAAAATCCACCGATTCTAGTTCTTTACATTTCTTGCAAAACAGCCTGTCACAAAAACAGGGAGCCACAGGAGACACCTGCCATGCACACCTACGTCTTGCATCCTGCTTGGGTTAGAAATTCTCAAGTCCTGGAGGGTACAGAACCAAGATCTTTTTTTGCAGTAAAAGTACTACAGTAAATAAGTTTCCTAAGCTGTAAAATTTCTTTGCAGCCAACTAGTAAAGGAACAAAATTTTACATGGAAAAATAACCTCTGCAGAACTTCTGAAAAGAAAAATAACTTCCTAGGAAGCTGTAAGGGCACATTTGTCATTAACTTTACAACATCAGGAGATGAGTACACAGATTGTATTTCACGCACTCTAACAAATTCTGGTTTTAATAAAAACCAGAGATTCTGTGCACATACTCAATTCAAAGACTATGTCATTAATTACAGGGCTTTCCAAATACTTTAATTGCATTTTTATTGGTAAACAGCAGAAGGTACTGCAATCATAACTTATTTTATTAAAACCAGGAACAAACCTTGTCACTTTTAATTTGGCTTAAAACCACAAATTATTGACATTACACTCAAGGGAATGCTCATTAAAGTATTTCTTCATATGACCTACATATATCGGTCTATAATCCCCTTCTTGAAACACAGGCCTTTCATTTTCCTCACTTACTAATTATTTTCATTGAAGTACCAAAGCATTTCTTTATTCAGCTACTCCCACTATCGCCTATTGTTTGGAACTTAGTTTTTCATTAGCAAATTTCATAACATAAGCCCTTCTCCTCTTTCTGCAATTAAAAACCAGACATGTTTATCTTTTTCAGCTCTGATGCTTTAGGATAACAATAATTAAAAAAAAGCCATGAAACTGTTAATTGTTGGCAAATTTACAGCATGGGCATATAAAAAATATCAGCCCGTGAATGTAGTGTCATCTCCAAAAAGCCCTCTGAATACCAAAGACATTCCAGTAAGGGCATTTTTAGTACCTCTTCAGAACTTTCAGTTCAGTGTAGAAGGTGCTGAGGGCCTGAAAACCTGACAGACTTCAGCTCAGAGGGTTTTCCATTCAACAGCAAAGAGTTCTCAAACCTCTCAGAGCCTTTGGACTCATTCTTACTTCTGCTGGGAAATGAGGGCTTCCCACACATACAGACCTCTCAGATGAAATCCTTCACTGTTCTGCTGTGAACAGTTATTTCTTAGTTGCATATACTGTAATTTTTTTGGACTTTTCCTTGAGTTTTCTACCAAAAACCTCTCTGAGATGTTTCACAGCAGTTGTCCTTATAACGGGAAATTAGCATACTAGCTACTTGAAGATGTGTCATTGGCTTGGGCTTTTTTTTTTTTTTAATTAAAAAAATTCCTCTTAAAAATCAGTCTTTAGGAATGAACAGGATTGAAACTAAAACTCCTGACCTACCTGCAAATAATGCTTTTCTGTCCTTATTTGATAAAGATAACGCCAAATGACAGCTTAAAAAAAACACTGAGGAAAGAGGATTTGGAAAGGACTTAAAACCCAAGCAGGGTGTAGGTAACTGGAGAAGTAATTTGTTTGCTTAGACAAGATGGAAAATGTTACCATTTTCTGTATCTATGGAAATTTACTAAAGCCAAGTCCAATCTGTTTATTCACTGTCCTGCTTAATCTTGTATTTTGTCGCTTTGGACATCTACCCACTATAAAAGTTAGAGAAATCAGCAGTTAGAAGATGCTCTCCTTGCATTTTCACCTAATCACAGTTTAATTATTTTTTGTTTGCTTGTTTAAAAGCAAAATACACAGTACACAAGTAGAGGCACCGAAAGATCTTGTATTCTGTAATTTACATCTAATTATTAATTTCTGTGCTTTTAGCAGCGATCCACTGGAGGGGAAAAGGGAAAAATACTCCTGACTATTTTAGTGCTAGAGAACAACAGTAGATTCAGCAGGCTGCACTTTTTAGCCTAAGTAGCTGGCCTCCATGCCAGCACTGCAGCCAACGTTGCATACTCACATCTTGCCATCTGGTCTCATCCTCTTTCAGCTGGTTGTGTACGTTCTGCAGTTTCTCGTGGCGAGCTTTGCTATGAGGCTGAGTCACAGCTTCTTCACATCTCATGTCAAACATGCTCATACTCCTAAATGAGGGGGAAATAATAAGTGCAGCGTTATGGAGAGGCTTCTATTCCTTCAGCTTGTAGAGCTAAAGCCACATGAGGGTGCTACAGCAGAATCAGACACCTGCATCCTTATGAAGCTCCCAAAAGCAGCAGTCCCCTAGAAGGGCCAGTTAGCAACCCTGTAGCTCCCACACAGTACACTTCAGGCATTATACTCCTCAACTTTCTCCTGTTTTTGTTAGCTGATTGCAACTTCGTCTCTCCCTAAAAAGCACTATTAACATGACAACTCCATCACTAGCTCTTATTAAAAGAATTCCATTCAGAGAAGAGATCAGAACATTTAACTTTCTGAAGATTTGTTTCCCCAGTGAGTTTTCAAGACCCCTCCAATTAACACCACAGACAGAAGTTTCCATTTCAGTGTAAAACAAGAGAGGATTGAGAAGTATATTAGGGGCAGCATGGCTGGCCAAACGCTCTTGCTACAAAACCAGGGAGAGCCCATCCGGAGAAGTACACACAGTGCAAACAGCACGGTACTTCCTCCTCTACCCTCCCTGCCTTGAAGGAACTCAATGCTATCAGCACCAACTTATTAACACAGCTAACTTAACACGGAAAAGCTGATGCTCAGGACAAACCAAATTCTTTCTACATGTTCTATTTCTGTCCCTGACCTTTGGAGAGTTAAAGGAAAAAAGGTCATGGCATGATATTATACATCCATTCATATTATATTAAGATCTTCATGAAGATAATGTACTTACTGCTCCCCCTCTACTACTTATTATTAGTAAAACATGACCTCAGTTGTGCCATTAAAAGCAAAAAAAAAAAAAAAAAGCAGCCATGCAATTCCACATGAAGTGATTTCGCAGCAGTCTTCAAATGATCATCTGTAGCTTTAGGTGAGCCAATGAGCCAACTAACAGGAGAAGCACCCAATGAGGACAAAATTGTAGGTGACTGTGCCCCCAGTAATCAAAGTGAATAGACACAAAAAACTGTGCATATACATATTTAGCCAAAATTTGTATTCAGGCAAACAAAGATGAGAATGAACCACTCTCAAGGGAACACTGAAAGATCTTAAAAGTGATAAAGGACATGCACAGATCCCACCCTGTTCACAGGTATTTACTCAGAAATGAAGGACAGAATATACATCCTGTTGCTTTTAAGCAAGACCAGAGGGGTTAGCATATTACCATGTTTCACCTCTTAAAGTGCTGAGGAACACACTAATTTGGGTTTCTCTGCGGGTAGTGTAAGGGTTGTATTGCTCAGGATTGGATTGGAGCACTCCTAAAGAACAGAACTTAAAGTGATGGCAAGTTTCGTTGTTTTTAAAATTAAAGGCGTATCACCTACTAAGGAACATTTGTCTATCAGTCATATTTTGCAGACTGCTAAGTTGTGATATGCACAACTTGTAATAAAGTCATCCATAGGTTTAAGAGCTTTTGAAACTGACACTAAGAAAAGCCTTTAGGTGTTAAGTATTTGCAGCCTTGTGCCTACTGGGTCAAACTGGTTGTGTAGCTCCTTTCTTGTACCCTTCCCTCAAGTCATACACATAGAGTAGAAGAAAACAGAAGACCTGAAGTGATGGCAACTGGTTCTAGGAGAGTGCATGAGTACTCACCCTCTGGCATTTGGGATAGGAAAATAAAAATATTTTCTATCAAGAGTCTGCTGAGGTCCTAATGAAAGGCTAGTATTTATTTCCTGCGTTCACTCGGGTATCTCAGGGTGCACAGAGACACCAAACCCAAAGGTTTTGACATAACAATGCAATAAAAAAAGATACCCTGGAAAAGGCTTCAGTCTAGGCCAAGAATCAAACTGTACCATACAGTCCCACATGCACCTTCTACTCTATTTGTCACCTCCTGGTACCGGGCCTTCACTGCCATGGATAAACAACCTGGTAGGTTCAAACACCAGCTCTGCAGCAACACGTTATTGTGCAGATGTATCTTCCCAAGAGAGCAATCTGAAGAATTCACATCTCAAAGCACTGTGCTTTGCTCTGACCAACATATAGTAACCATTAAGGAGAGCCACCTGTTTTCCTGAATACGTGGACAAGACCAACTGAAAGGTGTACACTGACCTCCCTGCCTGACAAGCTCATCCTTCAAAAAGAATCAAAGAGGCCAAAACTCTTAAGCTCCTGTCAAAAGACACTTTCACTATGAGTCTCACATCAGTCTCACATCATTTCATCCTATTTCTTTCTTACATAAACTACAAATGGCTTCAGCCCATCACTAACACCTGCGTGACCAGAACTAGATTTACTCCTTCCTTTAACTGTGTGCTGGGCCAGCAGGCACACAGCATGCAAGTAGATGGGGAAGATGTAACTGTACCAAATTCATGATCATTCATTTTTTTGCCATTACCAAAGCACTAGGGATTGTATCCAAACTCTGTTTGGAAGTAAGAGATCAGAGTACCAGAGCAGCTATTCTAAGAGATTTGGGGAAAAAAACCCAACTGTGCAAACCAAGACTATACTTTGGAGGATTAGATCTTTGGGACTATGTGATTTTTAAGTTATGTTACTTTATTCTCACAAATTACAGTTGTTCTTGTCAGCGATATCGTGCAGCAACTTTTTTTTTTAAAAAACAGGTCTGAACAAATGTTGGATGTAAAAAGTCTCCCAAGATGTGAGTGTTCAGACTATTGAATTTAAAAAGTGAGAAATAAGGTAAAAAAACTTCTTTTTACTGGAATATGTTAAAAAAAAATCCTTACGTGAGGCATTTATTATGCGGCTGCATTACTGTTTTACAGGCATATTAAGACTTAAGAAGCTCCAACAAAACACAAAAGGTTGGCTGGTTAAAGAATCAGACTCTAGTAAACACACTAAAAGGATCTCATCTCACTATTATTTGTCAGGCTTAAAGTAGAAAGCATAAACCTATACTCAAACAGTGGACTGCCATACTACTGTGAGAATCCAGCCCCATCTCTTCAGGAGATGGGAACAGGGCTGATCAGCAACACGCTAAGTATTGCCTCTTCTGGACCTTGAGACAAACCAGGGCTGATGGCAGTATCTAGCATTCCTAAGGAGTAACGGGAACTCTTTTAGTCTAATAAAGGAGTTTCTAGTTTTGCTGCCGGAATAAACAGCACCTAGACCAGGACTGAAGTCAAGTTACAAAATTTTTAAAGGAGACTTGACAAACATTTTGGAAGCATTTTAAATGTCAGTTCAATTTATTTTTTTCTACCTGAGACCCAAATTTTATTAGATTACTCACAGGTACTTCATCTTCAGAAGGAAAAACACAATCTTACGTTTATAACAACTTAAAAGACCACTCAGGAAAACAGTTGCTCTGTAAATTGTGGCATATCTGGAAAGGATGATGAGGCTTGAACATTTATTGTTCTGCCTTCTAAAACAAAACCAGAATCAATGTGAAATCAACATTCATCTTTGCTACTCTCACATTATGCAACCAAACCCATTGCAATGCCTCTTTTGAAGGGATCTTCATGTACCTTCTCTCATGTTTGCATTTAATACATAGAAGCAAAAATGTGGAAAAACAAATGAACAAATCAGTCAGATAGGCAGGCTTTCTGAAATGGCAAGAAAGCCCCCCATCATTAAGTGTAACACTTCTGTGTTGTTATGCTCTTTTTATCTCCTCTCTTCACTTGATTAAATAGGATTTCTGCTGCTTGAAAATGATCACATTTACTTTGTGGTAAGAGGACACAGGCTCTGCTCAGCATAAAAGTATTACAGACCTTTTAAAGAATATTCATTCCATGACTCCAGCCTTTATCATGAGAGGAAAGGGTGATAAACTATCTAGGAGTATCTGCATATACTTGTTATTAAAAAAACCCAAACACCTCTCCATGCTGTTTCTATTTTCTGATTTAACCTGGCAGACAGAGAAGGTCATGTGCATTTCTGTGAGCAGAAGGATATTAAGGAAACTATTATGTGGGTAGTTCCCAACTATTTTTCTTCTTCTAAATGCCTCCATTTTGTAAGAATAGCTAATACTTTCACAGAGCTTTCTAAATGACATTGCATACAATTCTGAACTACAGCTTGAATGTATATACACACAATTAAAAGGTTGGAGTGCAAGAAATGTCACAGACCTACTCCTGTCAAAAGTAAAACATTGAGGTGAAGATCTTAAAAAAAATTGTTTAGTACATTATTAATTTAAACCCAACCTAGAAGGGATTAAAGAGAAAGTTTTTTAAAGACAATAAAGGAACAGATGAAGATGTATTTTCCTGGTAATTATTCTGAAGATCACAATGGATTTTATTTTACTTTGTGCTTTCTTTTTTCCTCCATGTACATGTCATACCTAATTTTTTTTCCTCAACACCCAGCCCAGATTCAACCCAGTTTTCTTCACCTGTAGCTGATTAGAGGCAATGGAAATTCAGAAGAAAAACAAAAGAAAAAGAAAAGAAAAAAAAGAGAGGAAAGAATACTTTAAGCAACAGCTGGAGATTAGTGTTACGCTCAGTTTTTATGGGCTTTTATATAAAAATTATTTTTAGCTGCAATGTAAGCCATATTGCATTCCATTTTTCAGTGCTTTTCTGAAAAATTTATTTGCTGGAACACTGCAAAATAATAATGAGGCATCAACTGCATTTTAAATTAGTAGAAAGACGGGAAAGCATGCAGTGTAAGTTGTTTAAAATAGAATCTTGTGAAGACAAGACAACTTACTCTGCGTCATCAGACACAGCAGTTCTGGGGCCGAATCTACAAGACCAAATATAAAATTAGAGCGTTGATAAATACATTAAGTAGCAATTGCAACTGGACCCATACAATTAGGGTAACTGTCACTTGAACATCCAACTTGTACTAGCAAAGCTGACCTAAAAAGAATCATAGCGTTCAGGAATTATGTCTTCAGCAGACAGGACTTACCCAATCAACTGGAGGTCAAACTACACAAGAACACTACCCATCCCTCCCTGACCTCATACTAATGCCCCTTTATAAATATCTGCTGAAGTATACCTACAATGGGTGTAGAAAGTAGTTACTGAAAATAGACAATATATTAACATTCACATTAAGTGCCACACATGCGACGAATGGAGACAAAAGTTAACAAGTTACATTCCACAGCAGTGCTCAGAACCACCATTCTTGGAGCATGGAAGAGATCGATATTATAGGCAGAAAGTGAGCCACAGGATTTCCTTTTTTTTGTTGTTGATGGTTTTTTGGGGGGCATGTGTGAGTAGCTGAAAAAAGGTTCTGGTAATACACAAGTCAGTGTCATTCACTACAGTGACAGTCTTGTTTAGAGCCATGCAAATCACATATTTGGGATTTATCATGAAAGAACATCAAGTACAAAAGTCGACACTGCAACATTTTCTAACCATGGAGAAGCAAGATACACGTCTCTAAAAGAGCAGGGTCCTGTTGAACCTCTGCTATTCATAAGCTTTTTCTGCAATTCAACATAAAAACTGTAATAATATTATTTCCTTCCAATTAGCTTTCATTTCAGTATTTCAAATATTTCAAAAGAAAATGCATTACACAAACTGCTTGTTTCTACATCGTGTATTACTGACAAACAGTAGTTTAGTCTGGACTGAAAACACACCAGGCAATGCACAATCTGAATTCTGAAGTGTGCGCGCAGGGGTGCACAAGCTGTGTGATTCACACCACAGAGAGCTCACGTTTGCAGATGCTCATCCTTGGATGACAATGTTTCCGTTTTGTTTTCCTCAGGAACCTCCTGAAGAGGAGATGTTTGACCAAGGTGGACTTCATTAAGGTTGCCTTCACCCACTCGGGCAGTACAAACAGTCTCATCTTGTCCTGCAGGAGGGAGATTGCATTTTTCCTGCCCTTGCTGCTGTTCTTGCAGTGGTTGTATTACAGGCTTTCCAGAGCTATTAATGCAGACTTGTGGACATTTTTCAGGCCTGAGTGAGCCAAAGGCAGCAGTGCAAAGACATATTAAGCAACATTTGAATAATCAGATACACTTAATGAAAAGCATAACTGTAAGTTAACAAAAAAATCCCCCACAAACCCAAACAGCTGATGGGTGTCAAGCTAAGTGAGGCAGGTGCACAAACCATAATTTTAATAGAGATTTTTGAATCTCTAAGTATGCTTGTACTTCCATTCCTCTAAGTCAGAAACACAAACCGTCCTGGACACTGACAAAGATTAAAGTATTAAGTACTTATCTTAAATAAGCTATTCAACTTAAGGTCTTCTCAACACCAAAGCACTGTTCAATTCTATGGTAGATGACTGTTTTTCATCTTCTGGCTGAGCTGTACACTAGTTTTTCATCTCTGTGTGCAGAGGCACTTGCATATTCTTCTCCTCATGTACTTTGAAGAGGTGGATGAATAAGAACCTTTCCAATCCTGACTGCACGTAGCTTAACTATTTAATGATAACTCTGTTCAAAGGCTTAAACCACCAACATCCCCACATAGCCTCATGCATCTGAACAAAGGTGCTTAGAAGGGCAATAAGCATTATCAAGACAGATCTTGGGATCTCTAGATTTCCTGTCTGGAAGTCACTGGTATAAGCTCAGCCACAAACAAGCATCTAACCTACCATATCCAGCACCTCTGTTTCTAGCTGGAAATATCTGTAATTATTAGCTCATATTTAACCAGAAACCTGTGCAAATAGAACACTGTCTTGCTATATACATATATATATATATATGTCCATTTCCATATGCTGTTAGAATTTTCCATCTACTAAAGCTCTGCTCTGAGTCTTTCAGGGCTCTACCCAAAGGGCCAGAAACCCTACATTGCTGTGTTCCGAGCAGAAAAGCGTTGGCACAGAACTGCAGACAAGCATGGAAGATACCGCTGTTGGGCCAACAGCAACTCCTGCAGATTGAGATCTTGACAAACAGCCCACAGGGCCAGCTAGAAGGGTACAAGGGAAGTACAACTTTCTTACCTTCTAGTTTTCTTCTCAAGTTCTCTAGCTGTGGCCCGATTATTCTGCTGCTTTGAAAATGGCATGGGAAGGAATTGCTTAACACTGGGCCCAGACTGTTTTAGAAAAGCTCCAGTTCTTCTGGCCAACATGTCATCTCTTTGTGGGTCTGGAAATTTCACTTTGTTTTCTATTCCACCGCTCTGCAGCTGAGGGATTTCAAGCTGTTCTTGGCTCTCTTCTCGTGTGCCAGTACTGCTCAGAGAGACAAGTGACACTGTTCCATGATAACGCTCACTTGCGCAGCCCAAAGGCAAGCGGCTGCTCAGGCAATGTGGGGTACTGTTACTCAAAACACAGTTGCAGAGTGATGGACAACTAAGCATCTTTAGCTACAGCACAGGGAGTCACAGCAAAAGGAAGCTATGTTGAATGCCACACTTAATGTAGGTGATTCATTAGAAGTTGGGGATTGCATAAAAATGTATGCAAGGAATTATTCACTTGGAAGCTGGTATAAAAGTCTGGATAAAGCACCACGGATTGCACAAGACATCCCCCCAAAAGACGAAAGACTATTTTCATGCTGAACAGCAATTAACAACTGAAGTACTTAAATATTATGAAAGAAAACAGACTGGTTTATGTTCATAGGATACATTCTTGTAAGTAATTTCCTAAAACAGAACGCATGCCATGATGTATGAGTAAGGCACATCTTTAAAAGCTACAGGAAGAACTGAACAGCACTGCTGACTGATCCAAACTAACACCACACACAAACCAGGCATGAAGTTCAGAGGGATCTGCTGCTGTTCTCTGACCTTTCTGCTTCCCATGGAGTTTTCAAATCCTTCTCACGAGCTACTGCCTCTCCTTGCCGCTGCTGCAGCAGATGAGGAGCTACTGACGGGGAGGGACAATGTATGGGTATGGGGCTAGTGGTACGCCTCTGAAAAGTTCCCATCCTTCTAACCAACATATCATCTCTCTCAATGTCTGGTAAAGGCCCATCACATTCTTCCTGGGTGCTTTCTTGCTGTTTGTTCAAACTGCATGGGGTTTGTTTCTCAGAGATGATGTCAAAAGCAGGCATAGGTGATGGCATTCTCCTGAAAGAGTCATCTGTATCTGACTTGGATACCTCACTAGTGAGGAAAGTGAGAGGAGGGGTGAGATAGACAAAACATTCTCAGGTCAAATGGAAGGTAAGAAGAAGAGTCATCCAACTCAGTCTGCAAATGTTCTATAAACACACAAACTTAACTGAATGAATTGCTTGCTAAAAGCATTCATTAAAAGTTCTCGCTACAGCCACAGACTAAGCAAAGAGCCAAAGAAACATAAGATCTGTTAGTATGTTAACTTCCCAGAACTGTAATTCTCCTCCAGATAAATGCCAGAAACGCAGAGCACCAATACACCCTGGTGTCAGCATTACATCTTCAAAAAGAAAGTAAATCCATTAGGTTTGAAGAAAGCCTTTCTTGAACATCAATAAGGCCAGCAAGCTGAACATCAAACTCCTAATGTGCTGAAAGCAGGCAGAACAAAGCTGCTGGAATTCAAGAAGCAGAAAAAGCCTGAACAACAGCTCAGATTGAGATGCCAGTGATTCCACCACCTGTCAGAGATTTTGAGGCAAGCTCTCGGAAGACCTTTGCAGAGAGTTGTTTTACATAATCCTAAATGTTAAATACTGTGAAGGCATCAGATGACTTCTGAACAAAGCCGTGCATGTAAACAGCTCTTAGGTCTATGCTGCAGTCTAACCTCATGCAGATCAGCACATGGACAGGTCTCATTTCAAGCTCAGCAGAGCTTCCTAAGCCACACCAAATACCTGGACTCATTCTGTGGATTAGATACTTCATCACTGTGTTCAGCAAACCCAAGACTGCTAAAACTGGTTGAAGAAGAACCTTTAACACCAGACTGATCCTCCACACCATCTTTCTTGCTTTCCTCTTCCATTCCACTCTTGGATGAACCTCTACCAATAACGAGCTTGTCCCATTTCTGTTGATCAATCTCAGTTACTGGCCCAAAATGCACAAACTTCTGCTTGGGGCTACCAGCCTTTTTGTTTGCTCTGTTTTTGCGGACAGCAAAATCATCACGAGCTGCTGCATTCACTGTGGTTTCAGCTGGTGGCAGAGTGTCACTGGGACATTGGAAATCTTCTTCACTAGTCAGAATGAGGAATAAAAGAATACCCCCAACATAAGACCCCAGAATAAAGCAAATAAAATGCTCCTAAGGTCTTGAAGGGGTTTTTATATCAAAATTCAAGGAGATGGGTACAAAGGGCTGTGGCATACTGGGGCCCAAAGACAGATAAAATGCCAAGACATCACAGACCTGTTGGGGAAACTCTGGGAGCACCCCCATTGAAGCTCTTCCTTAGATGAAGGAACATAGCATATGGTCCATTTCAGACTCAGTTTTTCACTCTAACAAAGTCACAGCTCCTTTATCTGCTCATGTAGACCTGGGACACATGCTATGTGGGACTGCATGGCACCAGTACACACACCTTGTCATGGGGGAGTTCCAGTGGCATGAGAGCACTAGCAAGGGCAATGCACTCACTCTAAACCAGAGACTGAAGCTTGATTTTAATAAGTTACCTCAAAAGTAATGGAGAAACTACTGCTATCTTTGAAACAAGAGAATGATTGAGTTTTGATAGTTTGTATTAGTGCTAAAATTACACAGTAACCACACTGCTAGAAGAGAATGCCTGAACAGATGGCCACCTTTAACTGGAAAATGGCACGTGCCTGAACAGGAAAGCTCAGAGTTGTTATCCTTTCCTACTGGAGTCACAAATCACCTGCATACGTTACAGCCCATCTCCATAGGGAAATAGTTTAGAGTAACTGCTCTATACCGGCTCCCTTTGTGAAGGTTTAATTTACAATAGCAGTACCTCTACACCATTCAATGAGGCTCCTGAAACCCTTGCTGCCATGACAAATGGTGCTGATGTATTTACTCAACGCTGGAGTACAATGCCATACACATACATTAGCACAGGTCTCAAAAGCAGTATAGCCACTTTAATGCAGAGATGCTGATCCTCAGGTAATATCCACAAGGTATAATGCCCCAAGTCCTGAAGACAGCTTGGTTAGCAGCAGCGTAGTGCTACTGAGTTAACAGTGCCATCTGGACCTTTGTCCTGTTCAACTTTGAGCAGCTTCAAAGCAGACTGAGCCACAAGTCAAGAGGGATCTTTCTTATATGCTATTAAGAGTATCCACTGGGGAAGCAACTGTGGAACTACTAGAGTGCTACAAATGATGGACATGTTTTCATTTCATGATAGATAGCGTCCCTGCACGGGTTTTGGACTCCTGAAAACTGAAATAGCTACAGACTGGTTGTCATCAAGGCATTCTTCAAGTTTAAAACCACAAGCACACACAGCGGATTGTGACAAACTAAACATGCTTTCCAGGATGACAATCCTGTCCACAGGCAGGAACCATACCTGGGCTCCCCTGACAACTTCAATCTTTTCCAGGTCTCCAGATCTGCTTCTGTTATAGAGGCATTCACAAAAATCGCATCTTCTCGCATCTGAGGAAGGGTGCTTTGAGATTTCCGTGTAGCTAAATCATCTCTCTCAGTATCAGGCCCTTTCACTTGCTGTTCCTCCTCTGACTCAGTCTTTTCAGTTTGCAGAAGTGAGTTCTCTCTGCTTGTCACTGTTTGTGCTGATGCCATGTGCACTCGTCTTCTTCTAATTTAATGCACATTCCAGTTCAGCAAGAAAAGATATTTTGAGGAAGCAATGATAAATCAGTATTCAATAGAAGAGATTCAGAGCACAAGAAGATAAAACTGAATTTGTAAGATTAGATTTACGTTAATTTTAGGAAGTAAACACAGAATGAATCACTTGAAGTTGAAACCTCACACCTACGCTACCCTGCACAAGCACCCTTGAGACCACTTCTTTGCATGACTTCTATTCCTAGATCAAGCAAGAAAAAATCTTTAAGTTACTATTGGATTAAACACTTCTGGAATAAGCTTTCTCTTAAATAGTCACAAATCTTATTTTCATATTATTAGCAAAGTGAATTCAAGTTTTGCTCACAAACATACTACAGAATTTCTTTGATCCTAGAGTAATGCCAACAGCATTAGAATATTAAAATTTGGTTATGTGCTCTTCAGATGCCCTGCCAAACTAGTCATTAGAAAATGTTAATATAACCAAATTACCAGCAGTTGAAAGGCACATTTTACATTACTGAAAAGAGCTAGTAAATATTAAGAGAAGTTTTCTGAATGTATTGGTTATTACAGTCAAGGTCCACTGTAATGTGTCCGTAGTAGTTTTATCTAGGATCACTTCTTTTTGCACAAGTAAAACAAATATACTTGTTTCCTGAAGAAGGTATGTGCCTAGTAAATCCTTGGGAACTGCTGTATCACTGAACTGAAGAACAAAGAGATTTTCTAGGCTGAAACCTTGTAACCCATTCTACATGTCCAAAAACAATGCTCTATAAGAAGTATTAGGACTACATGCAAACTAAAGACTTATCTGAGTTCGTGTTTGATGCAGGATATCAAAAGGGCATTAGATGAAACAAATGCATCCAAAAACATGCACTGAAAATGCTCTGCAAAAGAGCTGAGATGCAAGACATATCTTCTAAGTTTCTACTCACACTTGGGGGCTTAGAAGACTAAAAAATTACAGTTGGTAATCCACATTTGGGTTTTTTTGTTCACTTTATGATAAAGCATTTGCATTTACTTAGCCCCATAAGTTTTTCTGTAGCCTAAACAGCTTTAGTCCTACGCTGCAATAAGCCTCATGAAATTGAGCATTCTGATAGAAAGACAAAGACCATGAGTGCACACCTTGCATGTTCCCGCTTTTCCATCTGCAACGGCCTTTTAATGTCTTCCAGTTTACCTTTATCTTTACTTGTATAGGGTCCAATTAAAAAGGAGTTAAATGGAACTATCTGTTTGGGTTGATTCATTTTGGCTCTCCGGGTGGCAAAGTCATCTTTTTCTAAATCAGGAACTCTGCTGGCTGCTTCATCCTCTGAACCAGAATCCTTCCCTTGATAGCATGTCATGAAGGGGTTGTCCCTGCGAAGGATGATGTCTGGGGTGCTTCGGTTGTCTTCACATGTTGGCTTTTTACTGACACAGAGCAAAATCAAATAAAGCTTTTGATGCACCAAGGGAAGAGAGAGCAGTGGCAGCACTCATCTCCAGGTCATAAAACAAGCACAGTTAATCAAATATGCTCCAAGCCGCTGTTAGATTAGGCAAAGCCTTTCTGAAAATAAAATTTGTTGTATACAAGTAACAAAGCTGCAAGGACTTCACACAGAAAATCAGCATGTTGGATCTTTACTTACTTTAGCTATAGCTAGAAGAATCCTTAATTAATCATTATGGTTAACATACCAGCTGCAGTGAATGTAGTACTGTAAATGGCAGTATTAAACTTCTTGAACACTTCAAATGAAGAGATTTGAGACAAATACCCGATCCCTGGACAACATTGCTGAATCCTGAAATATCAGATATTTGGCACTTTATCTTCGTAATGTCTCTGCTTTTTAAAAAGACTTGAGTGATCCCTGAGGCTGCTTGCCCTAATATTCTTAACTGTTTTGCTTCTCAGGCACATCCGCACTTGGTTCTTTCCCTAACTAACCTTCCCTTTCCCCCAGAATAAGCCCTCTATGCCAGTGCTGACATACAGTAGCTACAATGATAGCACCAGTATGACAATGATATGGGCATGCTGGAACACACTGCCTTGGTCAGAAACACGACTGATATCAACACAGACTTGTTGTCACTGAAGATTACAACAACAAAGACCCTTGACAGCTGGTGCCCAGAAAGATTAAGGTTATTTTAACTTGTAACGGTCAATATACTTAAGTAAACTGTAGGGACAGATGGCAAGAGCTAGGTGACTCTCCTGTTTAAAAATCAAGTTCTGTTTATTCATATCTTAAGAGGTTGGATATTAAGTAGTAGACTATTCCATGCAGTACTTTAGTAGGCTGCAAGTATCCTTCTATACCAAGGGGAAAAGAGGGTGTAACAAAGGATTAAACAGACTGATATTAAGAAAGCAAATCTAACCAGCTCAGGGGTTGCTTTGAGTTTCTCTACTGCTTTAAAAACCAGTAGTGTTATAATTAGCTGGGGTTTTAAACATTTTAAAGCCTTGCAAGCCCACTACACAGACCACTTATTTTGTGGACCCTGCTCCCCTTTCAAAGTACTGCTCAACTGTCAGAGAAAGTTATGGAGGAGTCATAAGTCATCCTTGACAGGTCAGCCTGACTCAGGCTCAGAGGACAGAGGAGCAATATGAAGTTGCCTGCCTTTGCCTTGTCATGCTGTTATGTGGGACCCCTGTTAGCAATGTGGAGAACACGCTCTCAAATCAGCCAGAGGCAACTTTTTCCTTAGAACTCTCTGAAGGACCAAGATTTCATTTAAGGCAACTGACAGCACTGGCTGATGGCACTCTGAAGGTAACTGCTGTCCCTCTACCTCATCAGCATCTCTGTTCACAGAAACTTCTGAATCAGCTGGAACAGAGAACTCTGAGCTGCTATATGCTTTGCATACACCTTCCATCAGCAAAAGTGGTCCAATCCCTTAGCTTCCACTTAGAATGATACTCTACAAGAGTCTTCCATTGCTCTTTCTTCTGTAAAAGAACATGGTAAGAAGTTTATTAAGTATGTTGACTCTTGTATGTACCAAATGTAACAGCTCTGCAAGGTAATTTTCAGGTTCAAATTTCACTGCTGAACAGGTATATTACATCACTCAATTCCAAATCACAAGTTGTCGATACACAAGCATAATTTCCCAAATGCAATTTGTTTTTTAAACCTGCAATACAGTAAGTACAAGATCATCACCAGGGAAAGAGTCTGATTTTCCATTTATGGTTTCCTAAGATGTCTTTTTTTTTTCTCCCCAAGTACAAGAATATGAAAACTTCAGAGAAAATGTATTGATCTAAAGTAGATACACTGTACCTAGCGTTTTAGGCACAAAGGAAAATAGTTATCTAAAAGTCATATATGATGGGTCTTGTTCTCCTAAATAAGCCAGAGTAGGTATGATTAACTTAACTATTTTTTTTTTAATCAAACTTTACTACTGGTACCATTCCCTTTCCTGATATCGAATTATTTGGAAATAATTTTTAGAACCACAGACATAAAGGACATACATAAAATCACATAATACTCTATTAAATCTTGTTTACATTTACTTCTTAAATGAAAATCAATAAGATGAGCATTTATTCAGCTGGTTAGGTTGGAGGTATTGTTTTATGCTTTTAGTTTTTAAGAGCTATGTGTAATCAAGTGATCATTCAGTAAAAACTGCTGGATTTTTCAGTCTCGTGTCTGCCAATGCTACTGAAGCTTGAGAGCATCACATGTAGCATTTCTGAAAAGGGTGGTTTTGGCAACAAAGAAATACAGAGTTATTAATATTCAAAGATAAACTATGAGTCATTGTAATAAAGAACTGAAGAACTTCGAGCTTTGAGTATGTAACTAGACTTCAGCAGTCAGTTTCTAGGTTAAAAATATTTTCCATTCATTTACATTTTGTTTTTAAAGGAATTGGAAATTAGCTGTGACACTTTGAGGTCCCCTGAATCAGTTTGTGACAGTTTCGAAAGTGATTTTTAAGGCCAGTTTATCACAGAGATAGCAAAGACAGCAGATTTGAAGCACGCGATGGACCAGAATTCCCTGTAGATTTGCAAATTGCTCTTGTGCTCCCAGCTCCTGCAGAAACAATACCCAGGTCTATGCAGGTAAAGCAAGTGCTTCCAAAGTGTCAGACTGGGGGCATTTGCACTCCCTGAAGCAGGGTCTGACACAGGCTTGGGGATCCTTATATTGCATTTCAGAACAACAAAAGGGTTTTGTATGCTTATGCACTGTCCAGATAAGAGTTCCCTTTATGCAAAGAACGTGCCAAAACCAGTTGCTCACATTTCTCTCTTACATCCTCCTCTTCGTCATCTATTACAACACACTTAATTCTCCTCTTTTTAGGAGGCTCCATAAATCTGATCCTTACCTTTCAGATACAGTAGTGTAAATATGAGACAGATGTAGACAATGGGAAAGCAAGTAGGATTGCACATCAATAAAACAACATGCTATAAAGAGACAACATACTCCTTTGGGAAGGGGGACTGCTTTTTGGCATGCATTCATATAGTCTCTAGTTTAATGGAGCCCTTTTCTAGAACATGCTACAGCAATGGAGATAAGTAATTAGATTCCAAGCAAAAAAACACATTGGCATACAAGTTCAAATCCTGTACCGTACTCAGAAATGTCCCCTACTGAGTTTCAGCATTACGAACAATTAGATGCCTTATAGAACTCAAAGTCTCAACAGTTGTTCTCCAGAGGTCAGTATGATGAGGAAATAGCCTGTAATCAACTCATAGGAACTGGAAGACAACTGACAATCTCAGGTGAAAAAAAAAGAGAGGCTGGCATCATAGAGAGCTAAGGGAATAAGAGGGGTGAAATAAAAACAAAAAAATAAATCAGAATATAGAAACACGAGGGATTGAGAATTGCTCAATCAACAGATTGTCCAAGGAAAGAGGAGACTCGATTTCCTGCCAAAGGACCACACATTTGATCACATGTGCTTCTTCTGTGGAGATCAAGCCAGCAGATCAAGCACAGGGCTGAAAAAGGGACTCTCAACGTGGTGAGCATCCTCAAAATGCAAATGCAAACAGCACTGGTTGTTGTGCACTGCACTGCTAAACACAAGCTATTACTACACAGTACTACATTACTACCATTAATACTATGGTCTTGGACTCAGAACAGGATTCTGCCAGCATCCCACCAGTTTATGGTGGGCACACTAATTGAGCCTGAAGAACTGATTTATGACAGATAGTTCCTCTTCCTTAGTATCTGGCTTTCTTGATGTAGTACCCAACAACCACACACAAACAATGGCTCATTACAGCTTGACAACGGTGAAGGAAACCTGAGAAGAGGACATAGGAAAACAAATATACTGTGACTGTTTATGGCACAGCTGCATATGGCACATCTGTATACGGCTGCATTCAAGCCTCACTCTATCTGTAAATAAGCTGCATCACATAAAAGCTGTACTTTTTGCTATGAGATTTCAAAGCCCAAACTGCAGATTAGCATCTGCTAAACTACTCATTCTCAGGATTTCACTTTATTAATCCTAAATAAAACATTTTGGACAGGAGGACATTTGGACACTTAACCTTTAGCCAAACTATTTTGATCATTTATAAGAGCCCAGTCTTCTGACATGCTAGTTAAATCTCTCCTTTGTGGGCCATCCCCACGAGAGAAAGGTTTTTCATGAGGATCTTGTATCAGATGATGGAAAGGCGTGGGCAGTGAGCCTAGCCATCATTCAACTCTTGAGTTAAAGAACAGGAAATAACCAAATTGAACAACATCCAAAAATAAATAACACAGGTAATACATGAATAACTACTGATACTCCATGCCAAAGTCAGTCAAATTATGATTGCTGAAATATACTTCCACGCTTTAACTGGTACATGTGTTAACAAGCACTGTACTTTTATAGTTCCTCTCCCTAAAAATAAATGCATCATTTATTAAGACAGCTAAAAATATTAACCACCTAAAAAATGTGGTTCAGTAAACTAAAAGATCCCATTGACAACAAGTGAAGTAGGTTTCTGAAACTTTTGCCTAAATGAGGCATTTTCATGGACATTTATATGTATTTTTTTATTAAATGCAAGAAAGCATTAGGTGGAAGGTGAAAAGCATTCTGTGTAGGAGTTTACTTGGAGTCTGTTTACATTACGCTGTAAGATGATACAATTTCTCAACGCAAATGCAGTTAGCATCATACAATTCTGCACTCCACAGATGCCACATCACAAGCCTTTTCAGACCAAGACCTTCACTAGCAATTGTGAGTGCGTAGCAGACTGGATTTTTTTGTTAGAAGTAGTGAAATCACAGCGGAACAAGGAAACCCACATTTCAGGCAATCCTAGAGATACGAAGCGTGCACAATTTCCCAGACTGTTGGGCTAACCTGCCATAGCGCTGGGCTGCTGACATGACCTTAATGCCAGCTTGTTCAAGTCTTCTTAGCTTTCTGATCTCTTCTGCATCTTTCCCCTTGGGTGCTGATGTTTCTTTTGCACTACATGGAGGAGACTGGTCTATGGGGTTTCCTGCATTTTGATTCAAAGCTACCTGATTTTTAAGGGAGCTTGCCTCAGCAGCCATGGAGCCCACTTTCTCCTTTTCACAGAGTCCTGATGTTTCATTCTGTTCTTCTTCTATGGTTTCAGGGTGGGGTTTGCTATTGAATTATACAAGGCAGTTTAATGTATGCTGTGCCTGAAACAAATACACTGATTTATTATAAGCACATTCTGTTGATACCAAGACACCAAAGGCTATTCTGATAAATGATACAGGAAGATAATTATGCTCTTTACTGAAAGTTGCTTCTTAGGCCAAATCAAAGTATCACTTGACAAAACCAGCATACAGAAACACAGAGTCACAGCTATATTGATTGTACTGGTGTATAGAATACAACATACAAATAAATTGATTAAAAAAAAAAACAACAACAACCAAAACACAGCAAAAATATTACCTATTTTGATCCAATACATTAAATGTTACTTCAAAGTATCATTTGTGAGCAACTGTCTTTAGAACCGAGACAGATCATCCAGAACATTTTTGTCCAGTCCTGGGTTTCAGTCAACATCCGTGATACTTATGGTAACCAACACCTTGCCACACACAAGCTGTACATTGCATTGTATGGTAAATAATGACACAAAGATGATCATTTTCCAGTCATTGCTTTTCTACTACCTTTGCCAATTGCTACAAACAATCTATCAGTACCATCTCAACAAGAAATGTATGACTTCATAGGTCTTATGAAAAGAATGAAAGTTAGACAAGTGTTAAAGCACCATCACTCCCTGAGGGAGGGATAAGCTGGACAGGCTGGTCTTACCTGAAAGGTCTGTCTCCTAGCGGTGAAGTCGCTGTGCTCCAGCTCTTTCGGTACTCTTCGCGTTCTGCTTTCTTTTTCCGAAGTGGAGCAGGTACATAGAAAGTCTGATTACTCTTGTTGGGGAGGTACTGGTTAAAAGGCACAGCTGATTTAGGTTCACCGTGTGAGGTTCGCCTTGCCAACATATCATCTTTTTTCACATCTGGCATCTTTCTGTGTGGCAAGTCAGTTTCTGAGTCACTTCCTCTCCCTAGTGAAAAAGGAAAAAAAAAATAATAAAAAATTCCCTCTTCACTTTCATTCAGTTTTTTTTCATTTGTTTGGGTTTTGTTTATTTGGTTTGGTTCTCTTCAATTATGTGAGCACCAAAATATAAGGCCATTTTTACCTGTATTTATGTTTTAAAAATCAGTCACTGAAGGCAGCAGCCATAATATCTACACAGATAATACATTTTTCCATCAACTCTTATTTTCTACTGCTGAAAAGCTCACCTTAAGCTATAGGTCACATCAAAAAATTGAAGGTCAGATTAAGCCAGACTAGTCAATCACACAGGACAGCAACAGCATCTGACAGTAAGCCCAAATGACTCTCAGTCGTATGTATGGGTACGATTGACACGAGTCACATCCTCAAACCTAGATTTCTATGTGCATAACACAAGCTCGAGCAAGAAAAGGGTGCACGCTGTATAGTTACAGAATGGCAGAAATCTGTGGAGGTTTCTAGCCATGCATATTAACAGAAATTTGAACCCGCACAGCATCAGCTTTGATCAAAATCTGAGAAAAAGTATCAGCTGTTATAAACCAGAAGACTCAGATGGTCTCTCTCCAGTCTCACTGGTTGCCTGGTCAATCAGTCTAGCGCGCTGCAAAACAAAGAGACACTTGGTCCTCAGATGGAAAGGTGTGCAAGGAGAGATGGAAAGGATCTCAGGATTTAGAGGTTAGATCAGTACAGCAAAGACTGAAGAATACTTGCTGGCAAAGAAAAGAAGTAAGGGCAGAGAGAAAAACTGAGTTACAGAAAATAAGATGAGTGATGAACAGAGAGCCGAGTGACTATTTTGTTGAAATGAACTAAGCTTCCTGATATTTACAACCCTTTTAAAACACAAAAACTTCGGCAAGACTTTTCCAACTTGAAAACAAAACTCCCAAATGGTAGGACAAATAACTTCAAGAGCATTTGCAGTGGAACTGTCCTCCTAGCCATTTTGGAAGCCACTTCATAGACATTCACTAGATTCCCTGCACCACCATGAGCCTTTGAAAGTAATTCACAAAGAAGCTATGTAAATAGTTCTCTCCCAGCAGTGCAACATCACCACAGGCCCCAGTTTGATGAGTGAAATGGAGCACATTCAGCCATTTCTCCCACTGGCATTCAAATCTTCTCCCAGCTTTGGAGCACTGGATGTGTCTGGCCCTTGGCCCCTTTGCATATGCAACAACCATTCCTCTTTTTGGGGCGAGGGGAAGCCACCCAGGTTTTGTCCTCTTGATAATTCACCATGCTAGTAAATTACTAGGCTAATTCACTGAGCTACCTAATGAACAACTGAAAATAGTCATGAAAATCACAAGTAGCTTGTGTATAATTCAAAGTGGGGGAAGGAAAAGAGGTCTAAATATGCTAGGAATGTTATTTGCAAAGAGCTTTTGCAGCAGACTCAGTTATTCAATGTTTGCTTGGAGAGAGATGAAGAAGAGTGAAAAGGAACAGTAAGAAAAGGCAAGACACAATGGAAATAAGCTAGTCAGACAAAAATCACAATGCCCCTTTTGCCAGCAATCTTTGGCATGAACAATTTTGGTTAAGAGCATACGATAACTAACACCATGCTTGGTAACCCGAGTCTATGTCTAAACAAAAAGTGGAGACAACCACAGAGTCATGGGTGTCTGAAGACAGCTGAGGTTTGAAGAGCTGTAATATCGTTAGGCTGAGAAGGGCCACAGAGGAGCTAAAAGAAAATGAAAAGATCCCTTACTGTTATTTGCTATTCTGTTTGCTCTTGGCTTTGCTCTGCTATTTATTTTTGTATCACACGAAAACTAGTCTTGAACTGGCAGACAGAAATGCTGGAACAGATAACCACAGTAGCAGAGGGATTAGAACAGATTCCTCTCCCTCATTACTGATGTGCCTACCAGCATCCCCAAGTCGACTACTTCAAACAGCTGATTTAATTATTCATATTTTACTCATGAAATTATTTTCAGCTCAAATTTAAAAAAAAAAACCCAACAAAAAAGGACCTGAAGCCAAAGCAGCGAGTGGAAGCAGCAGCTGTGCTCTACATTAATAACCTTAAATCTGTTGTTCTGAATTTCCAAGTAGCAGGAGCAGCAGCAAGTTTCCACAACCTGTAACAAGCAGCTATACAGCACAGACACGCACAGATCCTTTGTACAAGGATCCATGCACAACTGCCAGACAAGCAGAGGGTTTCAGCCTTTCCTGAGTACATCAGCAACATTATGGGCAGGTCAGTGTGCAATTCTACTGCGTTTTAAACAAACTGTTTTGTTCTACCACTGGTTTTGTTTGCTTTTTGCAAAGGAAGAGGATCTGCATAGGACACCAGCGTGATTCCTGAACAGTGGAGCTAATCACAGATGGCATTTGTGAAGGAAGTATTATTTATTGCTTCCACCTAAACTAATCATCACTTTAGGATCATTTAAGTTATCTCCATTCAGTAATTAATTTATGGGGTTTTTTTTCCTAGGAGTGGGAGGATTCATAGTTTTATTTCACTATCATATTATTTGGTTTATAATGTTCCTATCTGAATGGAGAGAGAAGTAATGCAAGCAGGACCTTTTCCTCCATCCAGCTTTGCATATACACCAAAAACTACATGCAGCTGAGTGAAACACTGGCCTCCTGGGGCCACAGCAAGAGGTTTGACAGAAAAGAGGTCAGCCAAGCTACACCTCACCTGCAACTCTTGGAGGAGACAGCTGTAAAGTTAAGGGAGCAGCAAGCAGGGAAAATGGGACATATCAGAAAGGGCTGGCTGGACAAGTCATATGTGTGCCCAGAGCATCTGCACACACCCTGGGTCTGGATATGGTTAAAGACTAATTTTTAAGAATAAGCATCTTATTTTGTGTTTGTTACAGACTCAAGAATGTGACAAGATAGTATGTCTTAGCTGTGGCAAACAAACAACCACAAAACCTTACTAAAATCTGCTAATACAGCAGAAGTCGATGGGAAGTGGCTACAGGACATAAGTAACTGGCTGCCCACCAGCTCGAAGTAGGCAAGGACGCTGGGCACTCCTTGAGCACCCAGGATGGAGCAACACTTCTTCATCAGGACATGCGAGGTGTTCCTATTTGCCCACACAACACTTTTGTCTCATTTGGGAAGACAGAAAGATGTTTTGTAGTGTGAAGACCATCCTCTGTTCAGTGTCTGAGAGGGCATGAGGCTGTTTCAGGGCATCGGCCTCAGTAGCTTGTTCTGGATGGTCAACTAGCAACAGCCCAAATACCACAGGTCACTCGAAACAGCAGAGCAGATCTTAGCCCTGCTTTCCCCACAGTTCTTTCATAATTCAGCAGTAATACCAGCTCTCCCTGCCAGCTTTTCAGTATTAAGGAGTCCCCCATCACCTCAGGAAATCTCACATGTGTCCGGTTATGATTAGCACCAGTTTCTTTCACACTGCCAAAAGCAGTATGAACATCTGGTTCCTACCAAAAAAGTCTTTTCTGCCTTTCCCTTTTTTTATTAAATAAATAACATTACTAAGGAGAAGCGATTCATGTGTGGAACATAACTTCATCTGATGATGAAGTTTGACTGATTCGTCTGTTTATCGGTAATTTAATTGCTCAGAGGGAGCCTCAATCAAGCATCCATCTGTTCCGAACCAGTATCCCATTCACAACAGGTAACCAAGATGCGTGCCCCACACCTACCCCTAGCAAATCCCTCCTCATCCAGCACGCTGCGTAAGCCTCTGGGAATCAGACAAAAAAGGCAGAGAAGCAGCATCCCTTCTGTCAGCCTAGAGCTGCACGTCCTCGCTCAAAGGTGTACAAAGATGGCCAGAGCTCTGCCGTTGGGAGCTATTAATTTACCCAATTTTCTAAATACCATGAAAACAAGTGTGATATTTGGTAAAATGTTGTATGTCAGACTTCAAAACTCTGACACCCATCAGACATTTCCATGTTGTTTGTCTGCCCAGCTTATTTAGGCAAACATTTTAGTCACCTCAGTATTTCCCTTGTTCCCGCACTTTTATTTCTTGCTTTATAAGTTAAAATGAGCCTGTGTAACATCCTCGTACACCGTAACCCAGAAAAAGCACTCTTCCCATCGTAAAATTACACGGCAATGATGTAATTCATTTTCCGACGCTACGCTACCCTGAGACAGACTTCAAGTAAGTTGCTGGCAAAGTCATCTAAACCCTCGGGGAGCACAAATCAGCATTCAGAGAGAAGTTCTCCCAGCGGATTAGCACAATTCAGAGGCTGCGTCCAGCTTCCAAATGGCACATTTGCTCCAGTAAACGTTACTCATGTGTCGCAACACGACGCGTATACCGCACCGGGACTGGGACTCACCATCGCTGCTCCCTCTGAGCACTACATCTGGAGACGGCGTCTGCTGCGAGCGGGAGCCAAAGGAGTCCAGGCTGTCAAAGGAATCATCTCTGCCGTGGCGAGGCGGGGAGAGGGAATCGCTGCGTTCAGAGTCCCAGCAGTCTATGTAGCCGCTGTCACGAATGCTGCGCTTCGGGCTCTCGATATCCTCCGTTTCCTACATGGAAGCAGAGCAGGTACCTCTTCATAAAGAAGCCACTGACATACCCGTCAGATCCATTACACGTCGGACAACAAAGCATCTCCCCCGAACGCTACAAAAATCTCCTCCCCAAAAAAGGGTTTCCTTCTCTCCTTCAAAACAAAAGCGCAAGCTTGCACAAAACCCCAAGTTTTTATGCTGATTAAGAGGCAACCCTGCGCGTTAGATTAGTACGACGAACTGAGAAAAAGTTGCAACAGGCAAGTTAATAAACCGATCAAAATGGAAAGTAACCTGAAACTTGATTTGTCGTCCATAGTCCATAGCACAGGCAAAAGCACTACAACTTTAACATCATGCCTGCGTCAGGTTTAAGTCTGCTGCTTTCCAAAAGATCCCCCCCCCTCCCCTTGCCCATCTATTGTATCTGGCTGGGACACGAGCAGACAGCATTTGTTGTTGCTGCTTCAGCTCGGCAAAATAATGAAGCAGTGTGCCCCAGCCTCCCTCTACCTTGAAGAGAAATTCCTGTTATGAAAGAGGGATGTCTTTCTGAAGCAATCAGCAATGAAAAATATGCAAAATGCTTTTCCTGATGCCTCAGAAGAATTCAGTTGTGCTCTTTACTCTTTGCCAGCTCCTGGCTCTGGGGGATATGAAAGCACTTGTAGCTGACCCACATGTTCAGAGCAGGGAGAACAATGGTTGTCTTTGACAGCCCTGTGATTATAAATTCTTTCCAGTGCAAGCAGCACATACTAAAACACTGAAACTCCAGCAGAGGAAAAGGTCAATAGAAGCCATCCTCACCCTTGCATTATAATAAATCCCTTGTTTTAGAGAGTGTCTTAACATTAATTACGATTGCATAGGCTGAGAAAAACACAAAAATAACTACATTTATTCAAAGATATATCTGTTTTTTTCTCCTTTGACAGTAAGTAAAGTCAGAGACGTGGTGCCGTTATCAAGCTGACATTTTGCAACCCAAAGAGGCTGGAATGTGATTTTCTTTTTTTTTTTTTAATTATTATTTTTTTCCCAAGAAGCATTTTGAATATTAATTCCTAATTAAGAAGCACCCCCTGCTTACCACTAGCTGTAGCACAATGGCTATGCTGAGCACAGCTCCCACTATCCCTGACTGCTAAGGTTTTACCCATTACCAGTATCGCCAATGAGAAGATCAATCAAGAGCATCGTAGTACACCACGGTGGGCCACCTCAACAAGAAAACGGGTTTGCTGGCGAAACGATGCAGTAACATCCTAAAACTTCCATGCTGGGAAAGAGGGAGGCTTGAAGCGAGACCGAGAGACCAGACCCAATGTCCTGCGGACTTTTCAGGAAGAAGGTTTAATTAGTGCCACTCACGATTACCGTGCCAAAATACCACATTAAGGGCAGCGGCAAAGGTCGCCTAAGGCCAAGCTGAGCTGTGGTAATGTCATTAAGTAACCTCACTGCAGATTGTAGTGAAAGTATTTTTCTGAAACCAAATAAAACACACCTAACAAAGTCGTAATTGAATCCCGTGCAATTTCCTTCGCCAGTCCTGCTTAGTGAACTAAAATTCTGACAGAAACGCTAGACAAGAAAGATCTGTCTCCCTGAAATCTGCATGGGTTACACACATCCAAGAACAAATCTAAAAATCCTATCAAAATCCCGTTTGTGACATGATCCAAAAATCTTTTTTAAAATCCAAATTCCCTAAATCCCCAAATCCCTTCATACCGATCAGCTATTCTCCATCCTCAGGCACACTTCCATTTCCCTAAATGACTGTATTTGAATGACACAGAACTGCTCAGCGGCTACAGGGACCTAAAAGCGGGCAAAAAGCCCCATCCTGCATTCACTATCTCCCAGACTTTGAAAACAGTCCAATTGTGAACTAATGAGTTCTGCAGACCCTACTTTCAAAGGCCTGTTGATGTTAATTTTGCATGCTGCCCACCAGGAATTAAGAGGCAGGCACCAGGATGGGATCCTAGGCTTCTGTAAACATGTTCTTTACAGCCTTCGCCTTGGCAAAGCTACTCTGCCAGCCCAACGCCGTCTCACAGACGGGTACTTGTCCTGCCTTGAACAAACGTCATCTCCCAAACGTTTTCACTGGGAGAGTGGTTATCTGCGGGACTGATAACACCGTAACAAGACACACAACAGCACGTTAGGCTTTTGTATGACCTAATTAAAAACACAGTATGTCATCGAGTAGCACTAAAAGCGTGATTGCCGAAGAGAAGATGTTTCTCTCCAGGAAGTTCTACCCACTAAATATAATCAGGAAGCTATGGGTGCTTTGTCATTGGGAATTTCTAGTTTAGAAGTAAAGAATGTGTACCCGAAGAGTTAATGAAATTAAAAACAGAGTAGCATAAATAAAATTAGAAATGAATAGCCCTTTCAGTATGAGAAGTAGAAAAAGATGAGTCCGAGACAACTTACATCCGAGCTGTCTTTTGATTTGCTTATTAAAAAAAGGAGGGCAGAGAGGATTTATAACAGCAAAACTAAACCAGACTGAATTTACGGGCTATTTAATTATTAAATTCTGTGGAAAAAATGCCAGCAGAGAATGTGATAAAGTGTCTTTTCATCACTCGAGCTCAGCTATAAAGAACATCTGAGTGTTGCACAGCATGATTAACATGTTCTATTTTACAACCAAATCCTCTTCAAATGCAGTAACAGACAAGCCCACAATTGCCAGTGGGAAATGCTGCAGGGGTACAGGAGTAGGGAGGTGACCTTAAAATAAGTCACCAGCAGCCCTTGTAACAGCACCACCTAAACAACACTCTTCAGGACTGCAAAGTGCTCTGTTTTTACATTAAAGGAATATATAGCTTTCAGCTTTTATGAGATTTCTACTCTGCTCCCAGCTCCAACATCTGCAACAAATCAAGACGCAGCCTCTTGCTTTCGTCCTTGACCTGCAGCACCCTGCACTGTCCAGCCAGGCGCTCCACGATCATCAGCTCCCTGGAGACCGCAGCCTTTTGGCCTCAGCCTACTTCATCCCATAAAAAGGGCTCGAGATAGGATCTCCAAAATGCTCTGATGATTTGTTTGATGGGTAAGGAAAAAGAGGAGCCTTGTGCTGCAAGATGAAACATTAAAAAATAAACCACAATACCACATAGTACTAACATTATAACAAGCTGCACTCTGGCAGTTTTTCTGTGCTAGGTCCCTTGTCCCTCTTTGTTTCACCTTTCAAACTCTTTGGAGTGGGGACTGCTTCTTCCCCACATCTTGTCTTTGGAAGCAAATTAAGTATTAACTTCACTTCTTAATTGCTTAGGCTCAGTCGTATCACTCATGAGTGTCAAAGGCCTGAGTAACCACTCCGGTCATTTCAAATTAAGCCCCAAATAAACCCCTACAGTGAAGAAGGATGCTCTCTTTTCCTCTTCATTTCCCCTCACTTGTTCACAGGAACTGGGTTCACAAATAGGGATTTTACCCATCTAGTTAAGGGTGTCAGGTCACACTACAGTGTAGAAACTACTATCAGTCAGTCAGCCAAGTATTTCTTCTTTTCCAGTGGTGATCTGGTGTTGGTCCTCTGAGATCCCAGAATGAAGAGCTGCAGCTGATGTAGATGCAATAGCACAGAGCTCAAGGACAGTAAAGATCAAAGAGTCTCCCATGGTTCCCAAAACCTACTGCCTGTGGTGATTTGGCCATTAAATGAGACGGGGAGGGAGTAGCAGGCACAAAGCTCTCTGTGGGTTGGAGAACATACCTGCATGGCCTTTCACGAGCAGTACGTCCAACACATGCAATGGTAACACCAGGTGCTGCCACCTTCTTACATGCCTGCTCCTTGTGCCTTCCACCCTCAGTAAATGCATGCTAGGATATCAATGCTAACCATTATTGGGGATAAGTGTCTCATAGTATGGTTCAGGGCATGCTGGAGCACTCCACTAAAGTCCTCAAACCACCCTACAGCAAACACAACTTTTCCTTTCCAGCAGAGCTCAGTTCATCATAAACCACCAAGTATGATTTCAGCCAGAATTTAGAGTTTGGCTAAACACAGTTTCATCATAACTATGCCCTTGGTGAAACATAATCTCCTCTTTCTACCCTTCAGTTTTATTTAGATACTTTGGTTTGCTGCTTTATGTTGCAACTTAAAAACAAAAGAGCTTCCCATGAGACTGAATGTTTTGGAGAAGAAAAATCTCTGCTCCTGCGAGTCCCGCCACCTTACTTCTGAGTCTTGGCTCTTCTTGCTAAAACTGTGTGTCATAAATCAAAGTAATTCAAACCTAAATACACAGAAATGATGATGATAGAGTCACATGACAATTCTAAAGCCCCGTTTGACATCACATGCTGCATCACTGATATCACCACAAAGCTGGCTGCCAAAGAAAGCTGTGTTTATGGTTTAGTAGAGTGAGAAACATTTTTGAAGGAGGCAGGGGTTTACTAAGTAATCTGTGCCCCAGTCGCCCCCATTCTCTCTTACTTAGCAACAAACAGGTTATTTATGGGAGTAGTAATTCTAATGACATTTTCATTTCCAAAATAAAACAAAAAGATACCTTTCTCATTTGTGCCAGCAAACCTTCAAACTCCTTCAGGTTCAGGGTTGATCCACTATATGACGTACAGCTGTTTGCCACTTTCCCTAGCCAATAAATGGTGACTAATACCTGCAGAAGTTAATAAGAATTAATTGAAGCCAGCTACACAGTCACTTAGCAAAATTTACTTCCCTTCAGTATCTCTCACTTATTCTAAACTGCATATCAGCACAAGATTTTGTTATAAATCAGAATCGATAGGGAAGCGTCTGTCAGTGGTTAAACATAGATACATTGGGTAACTATGACAATTTAAACAGTCCTACAGAATATGTAATTTAACACATTATCTTCCCGGTGTTTTTACAAGAAAATGAATCTGCCATGTCTACCTGGAAAATAAACACCAAAAAAAAAAAAATCTAACCAGAAAAACTAGGCAAGATACTTGAAGCTGTCTAGAAGATGCACTTACATCGGTTTGTAAATCCAATTGGAGAAAAAAGTCCCCTAAGAGTATTAATACTAGAGGTCATTAATTAAAATTGTTAAGACTAATGGAATAAATAAAACAACTGAAACGTCTGCCTGCCTATTTCAAGGACAGAAGAGGAGTTCCGTTTTTAATCATCTTCATGTAATTAACCAGATGACGGGAACATTTACTTTCAGGCTTCTGCTAGCTTAAGAAATACTTAGCCCATGATTAATCAAAAGCCACGAGCATCTGGTTTTTTCTATTAGAGCAAAGCAGAAAGAGTCAGTGGTTTCATTCAAGTTCTGACTTGATGTCTCTCCATAACTAAAGGGTCATTTCAAATCTAGCACAGAAAAAGAACCCAAAGACTTGCCCTTGCAAATGTTCATATACCCTCTCACGCCTTTAGGTAGCAAAGAGAACTGATCTGACACTGGTGTGGCAGCACTTGTTTTAGGAAAGGAGAAATTAAGATACTCAGGATGGTCAAATTCAACACCTCCAAAGCTGCTGATACTTGTATCATGCAGGGAAAGGCAACAGTTCTCTGCACCCATGTAAGTCTCCACTGAAAGCAATGTCTTTAGTGGTACCTATGTAGCAGTAACTTGGACTGGAAACCGATTGTCAAAGGCAATGCAGTTCACTGTTCTGCACTGGTTAAAAATGCCAAACCATCGCCTCAGAACTTAGGGCTTTTTCTCATTTAATACCCATTATTTTGGCATATTCCATGACACTGCAAAGTATTAAGTGCAAGGAAGAAATAGGAAATATTTTGATGTGTCTCAAAAAAGTTACATAAACTGAAATATAGTATTTTATGTTTTGATGGGAAAGGGATGTACAATTCATACTACATAATGAACTAAAGATAGGATTAGGAGAAATCCCAAGGGGGGCATTGGGGACAGACATCTCCATCAGACTCTTCTTTCTTAAAACATGAACCCACATTCCTTCAGTGCTTCCTCCTCAGTCACACAGGCTAATCAGAAGTCTAGCATTTTCTCATCAACTTTATCTAACATTCCCATTTTTCTTTTAAGTGTGAAGTCCAGAATCACAAACAGTACTCCAACTGAAGCCCTGCCAGAAAAGGATATGGCATGTGTCATACAGATTCCCTGTTTAAAAATAACTGTAGTTCATAATGTAAACTATATTATATTTTATACATAAATATAGTTTATATTTCCCTTAAGTTTATAAATACTACATATGCCATGAAATAACATTTTTAATAAAGCTCAGAAATTTTCCCCTTGTTTCTAAAATTGCATTCAAATTGATACTACTGTGCTAGGGGAAAGAAGGTGGGTTTGCCAATACCTTTTTTTTTTTTTTTTTGTCTTGAAACAGCCCTTATCTGAGCTGTTTTCCCTCAACCAGCACCACACAACAAATTTATGTAAAACATTCTTACAGTGTATGTTCTCAAGTTAAGTGAAAACATTTGCAAATACAGTATTCCTAGCAACCAGGAAACTGTCCAATTCATTTTGCCATTCAGTTCTCTGATCAAGGTTGTGGTATTTTTATTTATTTCTAGCATTTGATCACTTTCTCTCTACTTCCTTTCTTTATCTACTTTTTTTATTTCCAAAAAAATGTCACATTTGCAAGCAATTCCAACTGGCTGCCAGCCGAGGTTGCAGGATCATGCACCTGGAAAGCATATATTGCCTACAAGCACATTGTGGAGGATACTTGGGAAGCTTTACCTTTAAAACAATACATCTGTATGCAGATACTTAGCCAGTGCCCACACGAGTGCTAAAATGCCACAGCTGAACTCCCTACCTACAACTTAGCATGCTAGATACAGAAGATAGTACTCTAATGATGATGGGAAAGACAGAATTATATAAATTTGGGTTGGGGAGTGAGGGGATGTGTTTTTGGTATTTTTATTATTTTCTTACCTGCAGTCATGATTAGTGGCTTGCAAAGTTATTAGGAAAAGGCCTCAGCATTTCCTAGCAGTTTATAGGTATGTGGCCAAATATAAAATTGAATTTATAGCAGTTTACAGCTGACTAAGGACAGACAACTTACTAGGGTTTAGGACAGTAACTAACTCTGAGACCAGGAAAGTCTAGCCATTTTCTTTTCCACTTAACAATTACAGGATGCATTGCCATTAGCTTAAATTAAGAAGAAACTGAATTAATTGGAATTAACCTTTCTGAGGAAACACTCATTTACTTGGAAGAACAACAAGGAAGCTAGAAAATCTCATAGCAAAGATTTGAATCCAGATCTAACTGTCATTTTGCTTCATTCTAAATGCATTGTGCAAATGTACCTTATGTCTATATATTCATGGAAGGCTACAAAATTGTAGCTTCACAGGAGAGTCGGACCGTTCCCAGTGAAAACCACAATGGATAGCACAGAGATCACATTATTCATCCATTATCTACGAAGAGACAAAAGTTCCCCGTTTCATTCCTATTGCAAGGCTGCTTTGCCACAGCAGCTCCACCTATATTTCCAGTAGTACCTGGTTAGGTTTGTGTTTAGAAGAACTTTTCAGCAATACTCATACTTGGTCTTTACTGACGTAGTTCTTGCTCAGGTGAAATACAGGATTAACCACACAAAATTAAACAAATAAATAAAATACTCAAAGTGAGCTACTTACATTTTTCAGCTTCCTACTATAGTCAATGTTCCTGGTTGCATGTGCACACAGAGAAAGAAAAAAAAAAAAAAAAAAGAGGGAAAAAACCATAATCAGAAAGCAGACATACTTTCCAAAAGTGTGTATGCAGCAGATCACGTTTTCCCTAACAAAAGCCTGCAGAATGCTTCTGCTGACTGGAAACACATAAAAGCTAAGAAGATGTAGTTCACACATTGATTTATTCATAACACGGGAGTATTTTGTCACCATTACTTCAATCATTGAATTAGAATTCTGGAAGTAGAAAGCGTCTTTATAATGGGCCCACAGTAAAGTAGGACAGTGCCAAAAATATTTCCTTTAAACAGAGTTGATTTCTTCAAAAAAGAAGATGGAAGTCCTCACTGCTAAAAGGCCTTCTGCAGTAACCCAACAGTCAGATTCTGCTCTGAGATAAATCACGCAACCCATATAGATTCTGGAAGCAACTGAACATGCATAGGAGACTGACAAAATCATCACCAAACATTAAAGAAATAGAGCAGGAAACAAGCATCACAAAGAACAAAGTCGATGGGTGAAGCAACAGAGATCCAGCCACTTGCAACAGAACCTGCTGTGGAAAACATACTTTTTTTTTTTCATGTATACTTGAGCACTCAGACTGAACATTGGCACCTTTCTCAATTTAGTTTTTCACCAACGTTCAAAAAGTGTTAAGTTTTACGTTAGAGAAAAACAAAAGACAAAGTTTGTACAAACATAAAGAACATTTCAAAAATCAGCAAAGAAACCATTAAAAAAAGGAATGAAGGTAACGTGTATCACAGTTAGGTGCTGAAAAATAAATAAGACCACTTCAGATTTGGTGAAGATTGTCTCCTGATTACTTATAATGGAATTGCCTTCTACTACAACAGTAAGTCCTCTCCAGAGGTTACCTGACAAAACCAAAAATAAATGTACTTAAACCTGTGAGAACAACAGAAGTCTAAATAAGGCAATGCTCAAACAAAGTTTTTTAATGAAAGTATTTCTTAAGCCAAAATGTTATCTATCAATACCCCCATACTAAGAAAAATAAAACAGTCCTATTTTTTTTCTTAATAAAATAGCAGTGAAAAATGTCTTGTTTAACAAGTCAGGAAGAAATTCTTTACAGCATTAGCTCATAACTTTTATAAGCTGAATGATCCAAAAGAAACAGATCTAATGCACACCTCAATTAACATTGATATGAAAAAAAAAATGGTTACAAATGTCATTATCTTGAATAAGATAACGTGCAGTATTGTCATATTCATCCTCTACCACAGAACAAATACCATTTTTACCATGTTTAAAAAAATAACCCAAAGGCCTTCAAAGAGGGATAAAAAAAATAAATCACCTTCATGCCTTGGGAACTAGCTAGCAGAAGACAGTCTTGAACATATTTCTCTACAACAGTCATGGACTTGGCTTGTACACCTCAAACTCAGTTACTCAGCGTGAACTTGGACAGTGCTAGGAAAACATTTGGCTCATTTTCACAGCTGCTTTCTCTGAAGAGTTGATGGGAAGAAAAAAAACAAACCCATCTATGCCAGCGAGACACTTCACATCTATCTAGCACCATATTCAGCAGAGGGCCAAACCAGGTCTGCAGTTTGCTGCTCCTGGTTTAACTTGCTTATATGCTGGACAGCTCTCCTTGGAGCTCCATGCTAGTTTCAGCCTCTCAACCCACTTCCTCCGAGGTACTCCACCATCCTCAATCTCAAAAGATCAAGCTTCTTATCAGAAAGGCCCTTTCTCTCTGGTTTCACATGGAGATTAAGGTTTTATATGGAAAATTAGGGGTTATTTTACAACTAACTCTAGCCACTTAGTGTCATGATTTTACAGGATGCTGTAAAGAACCTCTTCCATTGCAGTATTAGCAGATTTAAAAGAAATTAGTTACACAGCCCACCCTCACTGGTGAGAAGAACCTCATACTAGAGCTAGAAACTTGGAAAGAAGCAAAAAGTGGGAGACTATTCTTTAAAACAAGGAAAGGGGCCAATTCAATTTTCAGAACCTTTGAATTTTCCCAGACAGTGCTTGAACATGATGAAACCTTGCCCAGCTTCCACTGCCAGAAGGGAAAGGAAAAAAAAAATGCTGCTGAAATTTAGTAAATTGTTTCCATACACTTTTCTAAAATGGATATGTCTGACCAGAATTTCATTAGTGATCTTTTTGGCCAAATGAAACAAGGCCATTAAATCAACTCAGCAGTATCTGCTAGTCTGCAGAGCAGTAACTTTTTAATATGACACTTGATAGTCTCAAAAATTTCAGGAAAACTAAGTAATACCAATTACAGATTTTGTTAATTTTATGGAAGTGTGTGGGGCTCTTGCTTTTAGGGGGTGGGAGCTTGATTGCCATTTGTATAAACAAGAGAAAAATGCAGTTTGATTGCTTGCGTTCCTCTAGTCCATGATGACGAGTCTTCCCTGAAAGGGACAACTGTTCCTCTTCAAGACTTCAATCTATTATTTTATGGACTTTCATTTAAACCTGCTCTGTGTGATCTTGGGCAGATCAGTAATTCCTTCTGTGCCAGTTTCACATCTGTATTTTAAATCACACTGTGGAGTAAAATGATGAAAATACAAGCATTGGAGTCTAAGCACCTGGTATTCTTTGCAGTCAGGGATGTGCATGTAATATGGCTAAAAAGAAGTTGAATAATTATATTTATTTTTTTTTAAATAACTTCACCCCCCAAAAAACATGAATTGGTTATTAGGAAGGAGAACTTCTTAATATGGATGTAGAAATCTGTGTGGTAGTAGGTATATGGCTTTGGTGAAAAGGTATCTAAACTGTGGGATTTGCAGTCCACGCAGACATCCTCAGCCCAAATACCATGTCCCAACTTATATTTTCTTGTTAGAAAATGGACTGTGCTCATGTCTGCACATTGTAGAGTCTGAGAGACTTAGAAATGTCCTATAATGCACCTTCAAAACAGCTTAAACTGAAATAACAGAGATGTGATTTTTTTTTTTTCCCCTTCAGCCCACATAGTTTGTTAGTTGGACAGACAAAAAAGAATGCCATCAATTTGGACTCAGGAAAACCCCTAAGTCCCACAGAATCTCATTAAACTAAACAGTATTTTAAAAGAACTGTGGTTATCTCTCTGGGAAAAATTAAGGCCCTTAGAGAAAGCCTGTTGAAGGGAAAAATGTATTCTTCCCAGTGCTGAAGGCTTCTGAAACCTCAGCTTCCTATTTGCTTTATACAAAGGACAGTTCTACAGCCTTTTTGCTCATCCTTAAATATTTACTATTGCATCACATGCATATGAGGTTGTAACATGCTAATTGCAAGCTGCTGTTGTACTTACTTGATGGTTACTCTGTTTGATGTGTCCTGCAGATCACCAGGATCAAAAAGTTGGGATTCTTTAAGTCCAAGCTCTTTGCAGCCTCTTAAGAATAAGATAATATTATCCTGAAAAGAGAGAGAAACCAAACAAAAAACACCAAAACTTTTAACTCTTCTTCATTGAAAAAAAATAACCCTACCAAACCAATCTCTCCCTGACCAACAGCTTACGGTCATATCATTTGCTAAATGAAGAACCAAAGATGTTTCCTGTCATAAAAAAGGCAGTATACATTTTGTTTGTAAACCAGATAAATGCAAACCTTTTTTTCCATTATTTTTAGATATGTAAGTACAAGCTTGTAGACTCTTCTCTATGTGAACCCAGATGTTGGCAACTTCTCTAACCAGAAAAGCCCTGCTAATTTCCCCACCTACTGCTGTAGGCTGGCAACACAAATTCAGCATATTACACGGCAGAAAAGGCTGGATTTCTGAAGGGAGCTGGGAGAGTAGCTATGAAACAACCCACCACCACTTAAGCAAACAGTTTGTTCAGAAAGCTTTTTGCATGTTGATCCAAACAAGCCAATTACTCCTAGTTAACACATCTGGTCTCTTGCCTCTCCAACCTTAACCAGACAGAAGCTACTGGGAAAAGAGGTAGGTGCTTTCTCCCCGAAGAAAATGCTTGAAGCTCTGCTTTACCTGACTACTGTCTGTAAGAAAAAGACCACCGATTTGGTAACAGTTTTTATGGAGGACTCACACTTTTCAGAGTGTAAAAACTAAAAATCAGTAAGTAAGAGAGATTAAGTACAAACTGATAAAAGCCTTTCTCGAACCAAATACAAGTGATGACAGATGGTTTTACGCTGTCAGGATTAATACATCTGTATATGTACATATACATTCAATATATTTTTTTTATACTTACACATATGCACGTACACCGTCCCCCCTTTTTAGAACCAGTGAATTGTTCTTAGGAAGATAAATCTTGAGTACTAGTTTTTTAGATAAATACATTGCTAGATCAGCAACTGCAATGGCAGATGGGTAGACAAGCAAAGATGTAAGGTACGGCTTGATATTCTCCGAGGCCTGTCATCTCAAACCTCAACTGAAGGTCAGCTGCCATGTGAAGAGTTAGAGAGGAGCGGAACCACGGCGCGTGGCAGAGACCTCCGTCTCTGCACAAAGCGGGAAGCAGAGGAACCCGGGCTGCGTTCAGCTCTCGCCCACCCCGTGCGACAGAGCAGAATTCAAGAGCAGGGCTCTCCCCGCAACTGCTCCCAGGCCTTTGTTTGGGTGGCACGGCCACAGCTCGGCGAGAGCAGCCCTGTTTGTTCTGTCGGGGCGCAGCAACCGGCATGCTAATCGCTGCAGCTCCCTGCATGCCAACGCTCTCGCGCACAAAGCTCGCTGTCACCAGCCACACCGCAAAAAAAACAAGACTTGGAAATTTAGAGGAGTCCAAATCTCCCTTTCTTCCCTGGTTGCAACTTAAACAGCTCTGGAGGGAAGCCACGGGGAAAGGAACAGCAGTCGAGAGAGCCCATAACCCAGAGAGACAGTATCATTCATGACATGAGAAGATGGTTGTAAAATTCCCCATCTGGCTTACTGTTCGCATTATAATTTTTCCAACTGCAATGTGAATAACTCTTGTATTTAGCCTTCGATGGAGGACAGTTCTGGTCACTTCTTAATGCTGGGTGGAGCAATGTGTAAATCTAATAGAAATTTTAAGCGTTTAAAAAAAAAGTTCCTAACAATATTTCCAAACAAAAATATACAGGACACAGAAATCTAATAGGTTTAGAAAAGAATCAAAAGAGGGGGAACTCCAGGGATAACTAATTGCACTTGTGTTCGTGCCAAAAGTTCACATCTAACTTACGATACGAAGTAACAAAAATATCAGCCATTTCGCAGCCATGTAGTTTGGAAACTTGTTTTCTTCTGGTGAGGAACAAAATGCCCACTTCTTAAAAAAAATAACCCAAACATTGTCAGAACCTTACGCCTGTTACCATACATGCTTTTGTTTTGACGGTCATTATAAAAATGTTTGCCGACAGTCACTAACATCACCACCCAAACTATTCCTCAGAAACCCGGTATCTTGTATGGACATGAATAACCACACATGACAACAAGATGCAATCAGTGAGTACTGAAAGAAGTTTTTGCTTTTGTTAACAATCTCATGATTTTTATGTCCCAATGGCCCTAAAAATGGCAATGCGTTTGGAAGGATTAAAATAAAAATAAAAGGCAGCAAATAAACTGTTTTCAAGTGACACTCAGGCAAACCTGCCTAAGGTGCCTATCCCTAAGCCAAAAATGTATCTTTTCCTACTGAAAAACTAAACTTTTCTGAGCTTGCTCCAGTACAACTGAAATTCACATTTGTTAGTTCTATCGAGACACTGAACAACACTCCTAAGCCACTAAAAGGAGAAAGATGTCCTATCTTTAAAACCCAGCTCCTAGCAAAGCTTTCTCTCAGGATGACTACACCTTGCATCAGCTAAGTTCTGGTTTCTTCAGTTCTCAGAAAATTCTGCTTATATTTTTTTAGATAAATTATCATTCCGTATCTGCTAGCTGTAACTACATGGTTTTTTTTGTGACTACCTATTCCAAAGTGCCATCCTTTGTTGCTGTTAAAGAAACTTTTTCTAAAAGTACAAAAAATAGGTTTACAAGCACCAACGTACGTAAAACACCCTTACTTTAAGTAAGTGACTGAAACCACACACCTAATGTGCACGTCCAACTACTTGCAGCTTGGCAGTGTTAAATAGGTCATGCAAATGGGTCACTGCAATGGCAAGGATTGCAGTGTGGCCAGCTGCCGTGCCTCAGCTACCAGGGCAGTATCTTTTACAGCGGTCTCAAGAGACACACGACCAGAATTTAGTCCCTCTCTCAGCCCCCTACAAGGCACTAACAGAGGTTCCTCAATAAAATACATGGAGATGATATTGCCTTTCTCTGAGTGGTTACTTGCTGCAGTTGCAGAGCTGGAGCAGGCAGAGGATGGGTCACATGGTCAGCACCACATCATTCCCTAAAGCCCCAGAGAAGATACTGCAACTGTCTCATGCTGGCTCCTCCTGGCTTCAGTTCACACCGCTATTCAATCAAAAATCTTCTTCTGGCTTTTCTCCTTCATGTAACCAGAGGAAAAACAAGCTAATAGGTTACAGTCTAAATTTCTTTTGCAAATTTCATTTCCTTTTTTTTTAATCTAAAAATGTTTAAATGTATAAACATTTATAGATATCTATAAATCCAGAACCTATAGATACATATAAAATTTTGTCTATGCACGAACTTTAAACAGACTGCTTACAGAAGACAAATGCTTCAGTGTGGTGACAGAGGACACAAGCATAGGATACACTGATAGGTTAAACTCCAACCCTTTTCTGCTTGCCTAAGCAGAGTCCTGACAGTTACTGTTAGATCAGCACTATAAGCGACATCGTTTACTTTTAAGTATTAGAAATGCAAGAATTGTTAATGTAATTGTTTTGCTATACTGAACTTCAGAACAGATGAATTAACCAACACACAAAAAATTACAAACTCTTGGGCCAGGGAGGAGCAGGGATGGATAAAGAGGGGTGCAGGGCACAGACTCCCCGAGGACTGAGTCAGAAGAATGCATGGGAAGGAAGGGAAAAGCAAGCTGCTCCTGCTCTCACACCTGCATTTCAACACAGCCACCTTGCCATCCTTTCTGGAGTGTAACCTGATGGGCTCATCTCTACAAAAGCAGTTTGCCAGGACAACCACCTACAGGTAGTGCAGAGAGAGTGGGAAGCTGAGGGGTTACTCCTCCATAAAAAGGTGCGGGAGGAAGAAATAATACACTGCTCATTTGCAATAAATTTTTTTTTTGCTGTTTTTGAAAGACTGATAACCCATGTGTTATAAATATGAAGAAATGTTCACTGTCGGGCATTAAGTCATTTTCCTCACACACGAAGCAGAGCACAAAATCCTGAACCCTGTAAAAAACCCCACAGAAATTGGCAGTTGTGCAGGACAGACCCCCTGGAAAGCCCCCGCAAATTCACACAGGAGCACTGCCAACACACAAGACAGTTCAAGCTAGCGAGAATCAAATATTCACAGCAGGCAAATTCTCTCCATAGGATCTGCTGATCAGATGCAATGGCAAACAGCTTGAACTTGGCCCACTTCCATTCCTTTCATCCGCCACAATAGTATACAAAATATTCTCACTGTATCCATGCCGCAGATCGGACTTGCAGCTTATCACTGCAGAACCATCATTTGTCAGATGTGCCACTGCATGGCCTGGATGAGATAGACAGATAAACTCAGGGAGAACAAAAGCGAGCCAAGCTGTATGTCTGCACCGAACGCAGAACAGAATGCCAAGTGCGTGCCACTTCGGCGAGCTGGAGATATTATTAGTTGCCAGTAGCACTGCACTGTTTTGCAGGACAGCTGCGGACAAACAGGTGGCCTTTTTCATTTCTAGAATGGCGTAATTTTCCTTGATCCAAAATATACTGGAAGATTTCTTAAATGGGCAATTAACATTTTTGTGGAGTAACGAGAGGAACGGTGATCCCAAAGGCAGGATATTGATCTGCTCGTAATCCC
>WTSP01025417.1:213733-241401 GCA_025331215.1 Actenoides lindsayi | reverse complement strand
CCGCGCCTGCAGGGCCGCTCCGGAGCCAGCTCAGGCCTCACGTGGTGATGGCCGACGAGAAGCTCTCTTCACAAACCACCCTGGGCAGCTGATCCTGGTGCCCAGCAGGATCCTCGGGAGACAGTACGTGTAGAAGGAGAAAACAGGAACGCAGTGATGATGACTTCTCTCCAAGCTGATCCCGGTGCCCAGCAGGATCCTCTGGAGGCAGCAGGGGTAGAAGGAGAACGCAGGAGCAAGCAGGAGAAAGCACTAGGGACGACCTCTCTCCCCCACGAAGGCAGCCTCGCTCTCCCCCGAAACAGGAGTTAAAAAACGAGAGCTAAGGGCTCCACCCAACCCCCATTCATTCAAACCCCTTCCCTGTGGCCAGGTCCTCTGCCTCTCCCAAGTACCCTCAAGTACAGCAGTTTATCACCTAGTAACAAGTACGGAAAAATTCCCCAGGAAAACAAAAGAACTCCCAAAACCCCAACACCTTCAAAGGGAATGGCAATGAAGTGATTTCAAGCTTTATACTGCCTTCCTGTTTCTGAGCAAAAAGTTGCAATTTCCAATATAAACAGACTCAAAACCCTCTCTGATTTGGATCACTCATGCTTCTGTGATAGGCAACAGTATGTATTTGACAAATTAAATTTAAAATTTAGCAAATATAATTCAAAAAATAAGTATGCCACTGAATTATAAACTATGGACGCTATGTCTGTGGCAATGCCTTATCAATCCCTTAGAGCAACTTTTTTAAAAAAGATTTGTTCTTGTAACTGGCATCATAAAAATTCTCAGAATAACTTATCCTGGGGCTCAAGTAACAAATAGATGCAATAAAAGGCATGCATCTCTGCAATAAGACATTGTGTACAAACCAAGCCAAAAGCAGGAAAAAATCAGTACACTTTCTATAGCCTTATTTTAAACTTAAAAGTCAATGCAAAACACCTGCAAAATGAAGCTGGGTTATCCACTGGGTACCAGAATGACAGTAGACAGGAGATACTCATCTGTAGCCAAGGTGTGTGAAACAAATGTGGGCTTTCTTAAAATGTTAATAGTAAACTCTCCAATTTCAAGAAAAAGCGAATTTAATCTCTAACTTATTCCCAGCTCTGGTAAGAATTTCTTGTTCAAGATTTAAGTAATTACATCACCGAGTTCCTTCTTCCATCTTCAAACAAATACAAAAACATTTTTCCACCTTTGTAAATTTGCTTTTGATTTATAAATGGCAAGTATCAAATGTTTATTATAATGTAAAGAGGTTTGGTATGGTGAAACAATGTATTGATTACAACTCTGACATTTCTAATACTGTTATCTTTATGAAAAAGAACCTACTATTGCACACATATTTTAAAAATGTGAACTTATATGTAAAATACAGAATTTAGACAACAGGAATAAAATAAGATGTATATATAATCCTAAACATTCAGTATCAGTAGAGTATAATATGTTCACATGCCGTGATTTCTCTAAAAATCAAGTTTATTTATTTTTAGTGTCCAGAAGCTTCACACAAACTTACTAGAAGACTTCAGAGTGATTTCAATGATATTTTAAGTGATATTTTTACTTGAATGATGACTGATAAAAACATAACTCCTTGTTCTTACCATCTTTCCACAGAAAGCAAACACTTTCTTAATACAAATAACGCATGTAGCTTCCATTTGTCACAAATATTTTTTGTATCTTGATTTTTATGGTTTGAAAACAGAAGGGAGTTTAAAAATTAATGTCCTCTGTGTGCTTATTTTGAAGTGATGAATGATTTTCAATGTGCAAAGAAATTTGTTTTAACATACTTTGTGGTAAATATGGATTAATATTATGGTATCAGTAACTGATTTTATTTAACTCTAAAGTAGGATTTGAGCTTTTGTTTCTTCTGTATCAGATAAGAATCTTCACAGCTAATCAGTTTACCCATCTCATGTCATTTGACTGAATTTCTGAAGTAGAAAATGGGTACACTTTAGGTAAGAATTCAGTCATATGAAGACATAACTTCTGTTATGCCTTGTTAGTGAAAGACTACAAAAAAAATTAATTATGGTGCTACTACTCAGATCCAGTGTAAATGACAGTGCTTTCACTCTTCCGAAGTGTTCTGTACTGTAAAGAGATAGTTAACCATGAGAGTACTCCTGTAAAGGTGAAAAGCAACACTGCCAGTAGAATAGCTATTATTCCTGTTACTGAGACCTATGGCCAATCAAACGAACAAAAATTATTTCTATGGAATCACAGAACAGATCTTTTGTATGCATTTAACCTTACTCTGAGGGACAGCATCACAGCTGTCATTGTGTTTCCAGTAAAGCCCTCCTGGCATTCACAAACATAAGATATTTTAATTCAGAAATAGAATTCTGGTTTTTCCCTTTTTCAGGTATCTCAAGCACATATTTTAAAACTCAAAATCTGACTATCTCTATAATTTTACACATCTGTGAGACTGGAAGAACTAGAGAGACTTTATAACTTAAAATAAAACATAACATACATAACATACAGTATAGTTAGAGCAACTATTAGGATAATACAGCGAAATATTTTCATAATTAAACCCAAAACTTTAATAAAGATAATAGCATTAATCTCTAGTGTAGTATTTCCTCAATTTCACCATGCTTATTGATACCACATGCACTGACAAAGGGTCTGATGCTCCAAGACACTAAGAATTTTGGTACCCAGCCATCCAAACCCTTCAGTTAGTGCTTAATTTTAAGCATGAATAGCTTTCAGTAAATCAACTGTGGTTTCAGTGCTTATAGGATTGCTCTTCAAGTGACTTTATCTCATGTCACTGTGAAGAAAGTTTCAGTATTTTGCCTACCCCACTCAAGACTCTACTGAAAAAAGCCCATGTCGAATCTGATTCTTTGGGGGAGGTCAGTGTCCTAGTGATTGCTAAGATAACACTATTCAGTGGAAGAGATTACATGGGTAAGAGCATCCTAGTGTAGATTTACATTCTGTACTTTCAGCGTTGCTGAACAGTGAACACAAACGAAATTAGACAAACAAGGATCCAGCATTCACTTCCTTGAGTCTGTGTGGCTGTGACTAGACACAGTAAGTGCTGGGGCTTTCTTCTGCAACAGAGCTGTAGCCTGCACATTTGAGAGTCAATGTGCAGAGTTTACTCCCAAACTGACAGGAAGTGAGGAAAAGTAGCTTCATGGGCAACTTCTTTTGCCAGCAGGCCCATGGCACAGATGACCTTGGCAGCCGCCTGCATTATATCAATTCTCTCCTATTTGCCCCATGAGCCTCTGTGTCAACCCTGAGACAAAATGCCACTCCAATTGTTTGACTCACCTCTCTGAGAAACATTCCATGTGAAATGTCCCTAGTGAGGCTTGCAACTAAACACAGGAGACCATTTCTCACTGTTTTCGTCAACTAGTGGAGTGGGAGCACATGTCTTTTGTAAATATTGAGCTTTTAGGATCCTTTATGTGACTGCACTCTTTCCCCAGCACATTACATGCAGGTAAGAAGGCCCTTCTTGAATGTTGCAGTCTCTAGACAGTGAAGTTATCTGTGACTGGTCACTGACTGAGCAGAGCTTCACTAGGAGTACCTTGAGCCCAGTGAGGCTATCTCAGTAGTTAATTGCTCTTAATTACTCTTAACTGCTTTGCATTGCTCATGGAAGAAGCAGCAAAAGGAGACAAAGCTGTGGTAGCTTTTGTGCCTGTTAAGAGGTGGATGCTGTGGGCTGTGCTAGGAGTAGGACAGGGACCCCTGAGGAAGACATGAGGGGTACAGTGAGCAGAGAAAAATTATCCGGATGAAATGAGAAATTGGGACAGGTCTCTTATCTCAATGCTTTAAATATATTTAAGTATATTTAAATATCTTTTAAGGGACTTAACCGTCCCTTTTTTATATTTAAATATCTTTAAAGATATTTGCCCATTCTATAATTCTAGCCCTAAGGACAGTGATTTAGAGTAATAAGGTGTTGGTATTTTTTTAATACATCAGCTAATAAAAGCACCAGTTTCACAAATAGACATGTATTCCTGAGATTTCAATGCAATAAACACTTATAACATAGACAGCCTTATGTGGTATCCAGCCCTCTGATCATTTTTGTGGCCCTCCACTGGACTCGCTCCATCAGGTCCATGTCCCCCCTTTACTCAGTGCTCCAGAACTGGACACAGTACTCCAGGTGAGGTCTCACCAGAGCAGAGTAAAGTGGCAGAATCACCTCTCTCAGTATGCATTAGTGTGGGCAACACTTGCCAAAAGAGAAAGCAATAATACCTAGATATTACTTATGATCACTACTGGTGAATGACATTCTGTCCTTTTATGTCCTTTTATTTTTTTAAGTGTGTCATATAGTCATTATTCTGGCAAAATTCCTTTGCAAAACACTAAGTTCCTTACATAAAGAAGAGGAAAGCACACTTCCTATAGATGTAATTGCTTCATATAACTTGTTACTAATTAAATATTTACCATGTTCTCTGAAAGCTCATTTCATTGTAACTTTGAAAAATGAAAGCCACAACCAATTATTCCGGTTGAAGAATTTTGTTTCCTGGTGGATAAAATTAAATTGTGCTAATAAAGTTGACACTGCCATTTGCTAGTGAATGAGAACTATGTAGTCAACTGTAACAGAACAGATAAATATTGCCTTTATGCTCTGGAAAAGTATATTTTTTATCAGAGGCCAATCATGGAGGGAGCAACACTAAATTAGTTGATGAAATATGTGGATAATCATAATATTAAACCAGAAATCTGTACCAATCCAGTTTAGCCTTATAAGGTTTATTTATTTATCTGTTTAAGTTTACTAGTGGAAGTTTGTGCTGATACAGAGCTGAAGCATCCCTAAGAATGTGCTGGAGTTACAAGTGAGAGAAATGAAACTCAAAGTGAGTTTCTAAGACTAAGAATTCTCCACCTTCTTTTCAAGTTTTTAGGAAGGTGACACTACGACTGTATTAAAAATTCATGTGGCCACAACAGATGGAAACCAACAGGTACAAGACGGCCCATATATCTCCTGTGAAATACCCTTTTCCTCAATAGCAGGGCATCCACCTCCAGTCTCTGTCCTTAGCCCAGGGACATCCCCACAGTTTGATGACAGAGACTACTGATTCTCACTGCCCATGCATTATTCTCTGGCAATGCTAGTGTAGGTATATCCAGAATTATTGGATATTAGGTACTATTTTCAAAGCACCTGAGGCTGAAAAATAGAGACAAATAATTAAAGGCTTCACCATTTTAAAGTATCTAAAGGTTTATAAACACTGAAATTTGACAAAATTAGTTCTCCTTGCAACTTCCTGACAAATGTGAGATTTTCTTTGACACTTAGTAGAAAGAACACCCTGCATCAGAACTTTTACCATCATTATATAAATGTTGTCCTTTTGTTGTTGTTCTTTTTTCCCATACCCAGGAGAAAAGAAGCAATGTAGGCAAAAGTGTGTAAAGCAGTAAGAAGACAGCATTCGCGAAAAGGAAAGGTGATAGTCTTCATACGTAAAGTATGCAAAAACTGGCCTAACCTGTTTTGGTGGGGTACACTTGTATGAAGAGCTAAGGAGCTACTGTTTTCCAGCAATAGAAGCTTAAATACAGGGACATATGCTTTGTCCTGGTGCAAGTACAAAAGCCTCAGCCCCAGACCCTGAGTGAAGGTTCTGAGGATTTTGTTTGTTGCTGGTAGTTTTAGCCAGAAATATGCCAGCAGCCTTCATAGACTTGTGAGGCCTTATTGATATTCTCATTCTTTTTTGCTGGATATCCTAAAATTTGAAAGCAAATGTAGTTAGGACCCATTCATATGGACATTGCCCAGTATATCCCCTCTTTTCCTCCTGGCATAAAAGTCAATAAATAAATAACATGGCATTTACTCTTTTAAGGCTGAGACTGTTTCCTGTCTAACATGTTTTTTTCTTTCTTGTATGTTTTGTTACAAGTGTAAATCATTAATGGGATAAGGGAATTCTTATTTGTGCTGGATCACATTAAGAACCTTTGTCAGTCAAGTGGTAACTATAACTATGCTTTACTTTGTAAATGATAACAAAATCCCACAAAGTTCTTAGTAAAAAAAAACAATTCTAGCATTTACCATTAGCAAGACTTAGCTTATAAAGGAGTAATAATGTCTGTAAAAGTAGAAACCTGCCTAACACCTTCAGCTTGGTTTGCGGTACTTTTTTGTTGTTGTTCATACAAGATAAACACATTTTTGGACAGTGTTCTGTTTCAGCAGAGAGGAACAAGTGAAGCATAATGCTTTGCAATGTCTTGGAGGAAGTGTTAAGAAGGTAAAAGCATGAGGAAAAACTTCAGGTAGCAATTTAAGTGAGCTGAAAGATTGCCTTAATTTATATTCTCTTCATAGCTTTTTTAAATAAGTATGTTGTATTGGTTTATGTTTAGATTGACTTGACATGCAACATTGAAAACACTTACACTAATAGATTCATTCAGAACAATTTCTAACCTACCTGCTGACTTGCAGGGTTGAGCACACCACAATCTAATTGAAAAGCAATATTTGATTTAAGAATATAATCAACAGCTATTGTGAAAATTTCATTATTTTTTTTTTTAATCAGCAGGTTTAGTTTTGAATTAAGACAGGGTGAACTACTAGAATGACCTTAAAGTCATATTTGCTGATCAATGTGTGGCTTCTCCTGAGACTCAGGAAGCCTGACTTGCTGAGGGGGGATCTCTGTGTAAAATTGGCAGCATGTTCTCATGAGATTAGATTTTAGGTGCTGAAATGAGAAGTTTGTGCCATATTTCATTGTTCAAAGTTGATTCTTCATGTATTTTATGTCAAACCCACTGATTCTGGCAAAATATATGTACTTCAGCACTGCATGTTTGGATTTCTTTATTCCCAGACACTTGGATTTTGTATAGAGGGGAAACAGTCTCCAATATTCATGAAATTTGTCATAAGAGCAAGAAGCTGTTTACTCTGCAGATCTGAGAGACAGTGTTTAACTTTCTACACCTTGTTTGTACTTAGCATGAGTAATTGTGTAACAGTCACAAAGCATCACAGCTTCATTCTGCTTACAATATTATTCTTTTTAGATTTGAGTTCATTTATTAACTTCTATAGTTACAGGAAAGCTGATGGTCAGTAAAGTTCCTTCTAGAATAAAAAAAAAAAAGTAATAGAAGCTATATATCCTTTTTTAAAAGTGATATGTGATATATGATAATGGCACTTGTCTCAGTGCTCCCCAAACAACCTTAGCACATCAGATGCTTGTTGAATGCCACAATTGTATTAGTCTGCTAGTTTCTGTGCAAATCCATACAAGATTCAGCAGCCATCCAGATTAATTGTTATAATCTATCTTTGCATTTGTAGGGTGTCATAGAGGATATGAAAGAAATGAAGCATGGCTGGCAGGAGTCTGTGCAATTCCCTGTTCCCTGTCCCCTGGCTTCCTCTAATACAATGACTTAAGAAATGACAAAATAATAAACAAAGGAAAATATCTATAATGATACACATTGCTTTCAAGTTGACTGAATTTTTCAGAGAATAAAGGTAGCCTATGTTGCTGTAGTTATTAATGAGTTTCCAGAAACCCAGTGGTTCAAAAGCGCACTAACTAAATTTGTCTGCTGAACTACAACAATTAGAGTCAGGGGGCACTGGCAGATGTGGGGCCTCTCTAGCTCAGAAACACTGTAGACACAGCTCCCAGGAAACTCCAAACTCCATGTTGGACATGCAGTATTTTGCTGTTGTTGCTTTTTCACATTCTTCTTGGGCTGAAATACTAGTAACCCTGTCAAGAACAGAGTTCAGCATCTGTGCTGATCTCAAGCTAGTCATGTAGGTAGTACACTATCCAGTAGTCAGAGATGTAACAAGAGAGACCATCACTTCATCACTTTTGGCAGCTGAAGCTGAAGAGAGTCTGTTTAAGCAGTTACTCAAAAAGGTAGAAATAAGCTTTGCTTTCAAAAATCAATATATCAGCTTCCTGTGATTTTTAAGGGCTTTGTCTTTCAAGGGCAGATCTAACCTCCTAAGCTTCACCATACAAGTAGAAGATGGGGTACTGTGAACAATGTCTTCATGACTGAGGACTTGCACCCTCACTTAGCATCCTGCAGAGTATATTTAACTGTAATAGAAACCTGAGGAGAAGGAAGTAGAATTTGGGACCAGTGGACACTGGTTACTTAGGGAAAAAGCTTTTATACCCTAAGAACATTCTCAGAGAATCTCAAAGAAGAAGAAATAGATAAAGTCTGTTTAGATAACATAATCTTGAATTGAAAAGAAACTAAAATTCAAACCTCAGAATTCAATGTCTGAAGGTCCTGGGAACAAATCAAGAGTGACCCAGTTACAGTGTTAGTGTGGCAGGGTAAAAGCAGCACTGATACAGCATAGCACTAATCCAACAATTCTTGTGAGAAAACCACTAAAACCAACGAACAAAGAAACAAAACCCCAGCCTTCACTTCCCCAGTATCACTGGAGTCAGTTTGTTCCCTCAAAAACACTCTTTAAGAGTATTTGATGAATGAAATTAAGCCTGTGTCCTCCTGCAGCTCCTGTCAGAATCATGCTGTGTTGTGTCCAAACAGGGTAAGAGACAGACACTGCCTTCAGGGGTTTGCCTACCCTTTGAAGGTGAAGTGTGATGATTTGGGTTAGCAAACAAATAAAAAGAACAGAATAAATAGTGACGAAAACACTGGAGAGCTGTTCATTTGTCAGCAAGTCGTATGATGAAACTGGTTAATGTCTACTGAGGCTTTACCTCTTTCGTTTTCCTCAGACATTTGAAAAAGTACTGGGAGGAGGAGTTTGAGCAGTAGTAAATGCAGTAGAGGTAAGATGAACTTAGCACTAATTTTATGGCTGTTGACTTTGCATTTATGCCTGATATTCATAGAATTTAAGGCCAGAGGATGCCATCAAATTCATCTTTTGGGCCTTTTGTCCTGTGTGCACTACTGGATTTTTCCCAATTTTCTTGCTTCAAACCTGCAAGTACTCAGATGAAAGGACACAGCCTGATTGCCATGGTAGGTGCACTGTTTTGTTAATTCCAAAGCAGAATCCTGCCACTTGACATCTTAGTCCAGCATAATGGAGTGCCAAATCTCTTACTGGTTTTGCTCTATGTTACTGTATTTTATGTCATAATAATTTCCTGATGCAGCCATTGGTGACATGTCAGGTAAGAGTGAACACGGCTTTTTTCCTTTCAAAGCAACCTATTTTCAGACTGATGGGGCTCAGGGATCTATGGACTGCTTTCCCTCACATCCCTACAGATAAGCAGACAGCCTTTCCGAACTGCAGAGTCACAGCAGCAGGCGAGTTTATCATAGTATGTTGGAAATCAACATCTGAAAGGCAGTAGTAGGATATCCTCAGAGGTGCAGTTGTATTTGCTCCAGCAATGTCATCCCTCACTGTACAGAAGCCTGCTTTAGCCTCTGTTTCCAAATGGTTTTAAGCTGCTGCCACATGTCAAGCATATAACAGCTAACGAGTTGTTATGAGCACCACATGCTAAATAGATTCATCTCTGACAGCTAGGGCAATAAACACTACGCTTTGGAAGGGAGACTGATCCTGCTGCCTCCCAGTCCTTGCAGCCCTCATTATCCAAGATATGCTTATGGTAGAAGTATTCTACATGCAATTACCAGAAAAGCATGTCCACAGACTCTTTTTTTAAAGCTCTACTTCATTTTTTTTATATTACAAAACTGTGAAGATGAAGTGATACTTAGAGTCCTCAGACAGAAATTTTCTATAGAGATTTGAATAGCCTCTTAAACCTTCATAAAGAAATTTCTCCATTATTGCTGTGGCTAGGATGGTGTCTTGCAGAAATTAATGCTCTTATTTTCCAGTGAATGTTAATCCCCAAAGAGCATAAGGATGGATGGGAAGCAGCTACTGCAATGGGAGATGAGGAGATGGAGATGAAAGGTAAAGAAGAAAAAAGGAGTACTGACACCTTGTCAGCAAGTGTTATCTTATTTTATCCTTTTTATTGAGATTAATAATTAGATTTTGCTTCCATCTCTGAGAAGCCTTCCACCAGCCCTTCTTCCACACATCCTGCTGACTCACTCAAGCCATGACGTTGCTTTTCAGGGTAAATATTAACCTGTCCACTAAAATGTATCCTCTTGACATACTCGCTTTCTTAATTAATGTTATTTAAAATTACTTTAATGCATTTGTTAACCAAAATCACTTCCAACAGAATATTTCAGCATATTTTGGTAGAATAAATCTCAAACCTTCATTTCTTTTATTATTATTATTTTTTTTTTATTACTGAGTAACATATTTGTAACCTTCAAGAAACTCCATTAAAATGAAAATTAACAAATAGTCCTTTTAACATGTTGAAGAACATACATCTCTGTTTAGAAATCAGACAATAAAAATCTGGGTTCTCATCCTGATTTTATTCTTGGTTATCTGAGAAGAATGAAGAAAAGCCAATGGACTTGCTCTGGGTTTATGTTTACGTAGCAAAATAAAATTCAGATTCATGAGGGGGCCTACAGAAAAGCTAGTGAGGTACATTTTATAAGGACATGTGGTGATAGAACAATGGAAAATAGATTTAAACTACAGCAAGGTAGATTTAAATTAGACATTAAGGAGATGTTCTTTACTATGAGGGTGGTGAAACACTGGTATAGGCTGACCAGAGAAGTTGTGGATGCCTCATCCCTGGAAGCGTTTAACAGCAGGCTAGATGAGGCTCTAAGCAACCTGGTCTAGTGGGAGATGTCCCTGCCCATGCCAGGGGATGTGGAACTAGATGATGTTTAAGGTCCCTTCCAACTCAAACCATTCTATGATTCTATGAAGATCAGGCTGATAATGCTTAAAAACTACCTTCTCCAAGCATGGTCACTCTATGACTGAAGCTTTGTAGGCTGCAAATGGTTCCCTTAAGCCATATTAATTGGTGTCCTGGTTTGAGTGAGAACAGATCTAATTTTGTTCAGTAATTTTACACTCCAGCTCAGTTCTTCTAACTAACTGCACTGTCTGAAGTTAGCAGCCTGTTTTCACAGTCAATGTCTGCTTCTAGCAGTGATAACACCCCATGTTTAGAGTTAGTACCAAGGATTGGTGTGCAGGCCAAGGCCACTGCTGGATCTTTTGTGCCACATTGCGGGGTGCAGAAAATAAAAGACCACACCTGCAGGGAGAAGCAGACAGGACAGGTGACCCTAAACTGACCAACAAGGTATTCCAGCCCATATGTGGGCATATTTGGTTTAAAGCTAAGGGAATATGAGGGTCAAACTCTCTTCTTCCTCTTCTTCAATGGCCAGCATCCAAGGAGGACTCTGTCCATTCTGCCTTCAGTCCTGATCTGTGTGTCTCTGAATCCAGCACCAGAATCCAACTCCTGAACATGGTTTCGATTTGCTGCTGAGTCCAGTCTGGTACTTTTCTGGTGCCTGCTCCACAACATCAGTGGTGATGGTGACATAATTGCCATCTGGGGTGGGGAGGGTGTTTGGTTAAATACTGGTTTTGTTTATGTTTGTCTATATTCTATTTTATTATTTTTATTAAAGTTGCTCTAGTTTCTTTTTCTAATTGCTAATTCTCTCTCCCTTATTCCCTTTCTCTTCCCCTTTGGGGAGGGAGAGGGGTTAACAGAAAGCATCTAGTCTAGCAGGCTGCCCTGACCCTAAACCTTGACATGTGGTATGTTGACTTTCTTATATTTCTGCTTGTGTAAGGGGATCAGTCTCTGGCATCTGTAGGAAAGAGAAAGCCTGGATCCAAATTGTTCGGTTCCTGATTAGTTCTGCAAAGTCAACAGAAGCCTTGTGTTTTCCCACTGGAAAGGTGCAGGGGCATTTTACTGCAGAGGTGACCTTTTCATGTTATTTCTCATTGCTCTCTCAGTGAAGCTGATATTCCAGTTCTACCACAGTCTGCTCATTTACAGTGTTACACAGTTGGATTTGTGGACAGGGAGGGGGTAAGGGTGGAAAGAAAAGAGATGTGCAAAACAAGGCCCATGGCAAAATAAGCAAGAGACACATTTTTTCTCAATAAACAATATTAGAAAGAAATATCTTTTGGGGTGATTTCTAGAAAAAAAAAAAAGGTGGGTTGCAAAGGACCTCAGCTATGTATTGCATTCAGGCAAGACGGGGAAGAGCACAGAGTATGGCAGAAGAAAGAGAAGAAGGAGCAGGACAGCATTGTATTCTCATCACAGATTCTTAGCCTTACAAGGGCTGCAGACATAGTGAACTATATTTTTGTTTGAGCACATGTTCTGCTATCTTTGTGACAGCAGAAATATATTGTTCCAGGTCCCTGTTTCATGACAGGAACCCTGAATCTACCTCTTCAGTTACTCAGTCATCTCCTCATGCCAGGCATTTCTGCAACTAACTCGGGAGTCACTACCAGGATCTCTGAGATGACTTTAGTATGATGTTATCACGAATCTTGTGATATCTGACATTTTTCTTTTATCCAAAAATCCTGGGTCCATGCCAGTCTTAAGTTCCAGCTAAGAGGAAAATTTCCCTGTAGTTGCACGGAAAGCTTAAAAATATAACCTTCATTAACCTTACAGGTTTCAAAACAAGGTAATAAAGGCAACTCTATTACATGAAGAAAAAAATTAGAAAAAAGAGAAAATATTTTTAAGCAAATAATTTCTGGGCATTTGGTTGGTTATTTAGATTGCTTTTACTCAAGAGTTTATTTCTTTTCTTTTTTCTTTAATCAAAAATAATTTGCTTTCTAGAGTGCAACTTTGTAGAGCATAATACATACCACATGGTTGGTTTTTTTTGTTAGACTATTTAAAAATAAAAACTTCTCTCATGGTGATTTTCTAAAGGGAGGACTGCAACTGTGCTGTAGCATAAATAGCTCAGTTGTCAGAACTACCCAGCAAAACACAGAACAAAATCCTGTTGTGCAGTGGTCTCCAATGACCTCATGACTGACATAAAGTAATTGCCTTGTTAAGAAAAATACTCTTGCACACTCTCTGCTCAGAAGAAGCTATCAAGCACATGTGTATGAGGAACTTCATGGTTTATGTGAAGCAGTAGAGATTGCTGGTTTTAGAAAATATGTTAATAAGACTAACAGAAAATTCACCTCAGCAGGAGGAAAAATGCTTCAGTTTATTCTAGGAGCAGGAAAAATCTTTCTAGAATTCTGAATTGTTGTTAGTGAGCTGATTTGTGCTTTTATACATTAAAAAAAATGCTCCCTTGAGAAGCCACGTGGGGTCATTCACACACACAGAGATACAAAACTGTCTGGATCTCCTGTCCTCCATGACCTTGAGCAGTTAAATAATTGGCCCTTTGTTTTCTGCCTCCTGGAAAACATCTGTAACCTTGTCTTCTGGTAGACATTACTAACCTGAACTATGTATTCATTAGTTATTGCAGTAATTGTTAACTTCCTCAAACACTTACATAGCTGTGAGGAATTGACGTGGTCTTGTATGAGAGTCAGCTGTCATGGAATATATCCGAAGGAATATATTTATATGCCAGCTGCCCAACATTCATTTTTCTTGTGTCATCTTCCTAAAAAATTTAGGAGATATGATTCCTGGAAAGGTCTAAGCAGTCTATAAGGGATCTTTCCCTTTGTCATGCCTGTTTTAAATAGTGTGCTGACATTTCCCTAAATAAATGAGTAAAACTTCATGTGTCAAAGTTAGTTTTCTTTTAAATCAATACTAGTGTGAAATATGAGAACAAAATAATTTCTTTTTAGTTCCAAATATTATTTTGGATATGGACTGTAAAAAGAACAAGGCTCTGTATCTTTAAGATAAGCTTCTGATTGAGTAATCATTCATTCTTTCTGTGGAAAAGGGACACTGATTATGAAATTAATGTCATCTTATACAACCCAGTCAAGATCACTGACTTAAACCTTAATAAAGGTTTCTTTGTTGTTTATAATAAGTGGGTTTTATTATCCAATGGTCAGAGCTAGGTATCTGTTCCTCACCAAAAATGTCAGTCCCAAAGCCTAACATTTTCTGTGGAAGAAATCTGACTGATTGATGAACCTTCTTAAACTTTGGATATATGGACCTCAAGGTCAGAGCCTGTAGGGAGACAAAGAATAATACTGAGCAGACACAGCTGTGCAAGGAGTTAATATTTCCTTGGCATTTGTTGCAGTTCAGCAGTACAGGTGCTGGTGAGACTGGACCATGTATCAACGAGAGAGTTAAACTCATGTGCAATTTCATAATCTGCCACGTTGGCTTTGGGCAAGAGGAAACGATAACCTGTCCTGCCATCGGTCGCCTGCTTGCACTTGCACACAAACAGGGAGTAGAAGTTGGTGTCTGATTCTGAGACAACCTGAATATAACATTTCATGCAAGAATGTGCTGCTTTTTTTTATCTTCTTCCTTGCTGGGTGTGCTATCTTCAAACTAGACTCAGCCTTTAGTGAAATGCCACAACCTAACAGAGCATGTTTAAAAGAGAAGACTTTCATTATTTGAATAGGTGATTGTGCTTTTCTGTAACCAAAGCTAATAAAGTAACACTCTATCAGGAGAAAGAAAAGTGGCTTTGTAAGATGGAGAGGCAATTATTGACAGATTTTTAAGAGTTCAGGATTTCTTAAATATATGCACTCTCAATTGTAGTCCACCATCCTCTCCTTTCAGAGGCCTTGGCTGCTTTGAAGTCCCTCCCACATGAGAGAATCTGGGGGAGGACAGATCCAGCACCTTGTAGCTGGATCATAAAACGTCTGCAGACTGCAAGTTGTTAATCTTATCTCATCATTATGCAACTGATCAGAGGAGCTGCTTATTGTATTTTAGACAATTCACCATTTCTTGTTTGGTCAATTTTTCTCACAAATTGTTTTTAACTTACTAGTAAGTATGACATTTATGTATATACACATGTATGTGTTTGTGTCTAAAAGATGTGTATCTGATGTACATATGTACAGAAATTCCCATTTTTTCATCATCTCAGGGTATTATATTTTGGCTCTGATTTTATCCTCTAACTTTAATAAGCTCATTTCAAAGGATAATTTAAAGCCTTTGAGAACAGGCTTCTTAGGAGTCACGTCATTTGTAGGCCAGAAATCTTGATATCAGATGAATATAGCTGTCCCCAAACCTTCACAATCACTCTTGCACATTCTATTAGCATTTCAGCCAAGGTGAAGATACTCTGCTTTACCATTTAGCTCTTTGCAAGGACATTAAATTTCAAAAGTAATTAGACATAAGATTCATGAAACCCTTTTTCACTTTGCCTTTATTTAAGTGATAAAGTGTAAAAGGATAGCTCAATTTTGAATACAGAAACTAAACGGAATGCAACACTCCTTGGATCCTCTTTGTTGCTGTCATTTAGCACACCGCTGTCTCTTCTTCAGTACTTGCAGCAGCTCTCTGCAGTTTGCCACCATCAGGGAAAAAGTGTTGAAAGTTGAGCCATTCCTGTTCTTTTAATGTCCCAGTTTTTCTGTCAGGGTCTGCTTGTGACCACAGACTACTTTTCCCTGTCATAAACATGTTGTTCTAGCTAGAAGCCATCTGTTGCATACATTTTTGTAGAGGGGAAAAGTGTTTGGCCATGGCCATGCTTCTCTGTGGGTTTCAGAGCAGTGTGAAAAGGTCCAAGGAACCACCAAGAGAGACAAGACCCATTCAAGCATTTGGAGACAAGCCCAAGGTCTAACAGAAAAGGCTTCTAATGTCAGAGAAATCAGAAGTCAGTCCTAGGCCTATTCTCCTGCTCTTCACAGTTTTTTTAAATCCTGGTCTGTTGCACTTAGTGTTGGTAGCTGGATGGAGCTGACGGCTGAAAGAGTGGGGTGTTTTCAAAAGTTAATTTCTTTCTAAGATAATGAATAAGTCAGATATGAATCAGGAAAAGAGTAAAAGGCATCATCTTTTAGCAAAAACTTTATATTTTATTTGCAATCTTTATTACAATTATTTACTTTGGAAAGTACATTCAGGAAAGATGAAGAATGGTGATGACTGAGCAGACTCCTGGTGTCTGTTGACTTGCCTTCAACTAACTGAGGCTCAGTGTTATGAATGTATTTTCATGTATATAAGTAGAGATGTATATAAGTAGAGATGTATATAGATGATCCAATATATGGTATAAATATGGCCTAGCAAAATTATTCTTGCTTTTAAAAGTGTCTAAAAAGGGCTTATCTTAAGCTCTGTCTCCTCTTTTAGAAGAAAACTCTGCTTGATTTGTGGTACAGGACTCAGAAGTACAACAGAACCTGGCTGCATCTGTTCTCCAGGAACTTATGGTCATAACCAGTAAAAGCTTTAAGTCATGTCTACTCTAGCAAAAAGAATGATCTAACAGGAGAGGGTCTGTAGATTAAAACAGGACCTTTGCACTATAGTCACTTTCCTCCAGCCAAATTTAGTTTGGCCCCATGAGCCGATTGCCAATTAGCAGCTAAAATTTATCAAGTGTGACCCCAGAGTGCATCTTCCAGTTCAGTTTTACCTAAAGGCAATAGAGTTCATGTCTCCTGAGACTTCTCTGCTATGCAAACCAAGGTACAGTGAGTGAGAACAACTGCAAAGTTCACCTGGAAAGCATTTCCCTGAGCCAAACTAAAGCAATTATGTGGATGCACTCAAATACCTAAGCTTAAGTTCAAGCCTTTTGCCTCTAGAAGGCTGTACACAACTCTGCTTTGCATGTCTAGGGGTCTCAGAAGATCATCTGCTCTGCTTTCTTCCCCTAATGTAGGAATAACTGCATTTTTTTTCTAGTAATTTCCAGCTTGCTTGTAAAGACTTTCAAGAATGGAGACTCTATCACCTCCCACATCATCTAATCTAGTTTGTTGCCTCTTAGATATTGCTTCACTTTACAAACCTTCCTAATAAAGGTTAATCTGAATCTTCCTTTGTGCCATTAAATCCACAGCTTCCCATACCATCCCCCATGGACACAAACAGATAGTTCTGTTCTTTTTTTTGTGATAATCTTCAGTAACCTTGAAGACTATACACTACCTGGAGGAAATATTATTTGTATATATGTGCATATATATTCATCTAGATAAAGCTCAAACAAGCAACATAAAATCTATGAACACACTCTTCCACCCAGTAAACAAGAAAAGATGTGGAAAAATGGAATAATTTTTTCTCCTGATAAAATAAATAACAATTATATCTCTTGATAAAATAATTGTATCTTTTAAAATGTAGTTATGTATCTGTCATCACCAAGGTTCTATGACTCCTTGCAGTGCTCATAAGAAACTGGTTTTAATTTTTGGTACTGAAAAGTTTGGTTGTTGGGTTTTTTTAATTGCTTTTTTTTTTTTTTTAACTGATCTAGCCCTCACAGACATGATGAAAAAAATATGCTGGCTTCTCAGGTAGGAAGAGTAGCAACCTCACTTTGTTTTCAAGTTTCTCCATACCACTGTTAGCACTGGATTTCTGAACATCCTGAGCTTTCTATTGCTTAGAAAATTGCACCTCCAGCAATACAGACTGGTGCATATAGATACACTTATGACACTGTGCTGGTTTATAGGAATGTAATTCTTGGCATTTTTTGTGTGTATCAGTGGTTGATACAAAGCCTGAAGCTGCTGCTGGGATCCATGGGAATAAATGAGCGGAGAACTCAGTGTTTAGACTACAACCCTTTGGTTCCTTTAATTTTTACACATGAAACCAAAAGGAGTTTGATGTTTTTAATACTTTACCCTGTGGTACCCCTTTACCCTGTGTTCAAATTATTTTTAATTTACTACAAGATGATTCAATAGGACAGTTATTATTGACCAGATTTAGTATTCTATATTGTTCCTCTAATGGCTCTTAATGGAATTAATATATTTGTTCTGTTGTCTGCCAGGAAATGAAGACAAGGGATGAAAAATACTCTATTTGAATTCTGACTAATTAAAGGAAAATAATTTAGCAATAGTTCAATTTTTTTCATCAGTTATTGCAGGGCAAGGAAGAGAAGGAAATCCAAAAAACATCTACCATAAGGAAACTTTATTGAAGGATTTAGTTTCCTCTGTAAACCCCACATTTTCCTATGCTATTATATGTCATTAGCCCAACTGACTTGATTTTTATTTAACTGAATTTCAGACACCACCATGAACTGTGTATACCACAAAACTAATATGAATTTTGTTTAACATCATGCCTTACAGAGTTAAGCCACTTCACAGAAGGCTAAATAACTGGCTAAACGTGCATTATATTTCTGTGCCAAGTGATAACATTAATAAGAGGAAACTCAGTAAGTTTGCAGCTGATAATAATTATGGCAGCTGGGAGACCAAGTGTTTCCTTATAGTATTGCTGTTACAAATCTAATACTCTTCTAACCTCCAACATGGAAATAAAGATATTGGCATGAGAGATTTGTGTTTTGTGGTGCTGCATTATACTGCAAGATTTAAATTCCTGGTAGTAAGAGATCAGTTAAGGTAGAAAAGCAAATCCAAGTCTTTAAAAAAAATGAAACAACCAACCAAAACTGATTGTGTTCCCATGTTCGAACCCTCTGTTACATCAGACATTAAAGTGAGTTTGATGAATTCAGCAGAAAGCCTGAAATATTTGTAAAAACTTCAGATTTCTTGTGCTTTCCTCTGAAAATCTACTGTTTCTTAGCATCCCTGCTTTAGTGGAGATAGCTCCAAAGTGTGATTCTTCATCCACTCTCTGTCTGGAAGCTCTTATCCATATCATCAGGAAGTTAATTAAAGGAAAGCTAGTAATGTAAAATGTCTTTTGTTAGCAAAAGGACTATTTGTTTCCTATTTCCTTGTTCTAACATGGGTTACCTGCCACTTTTTTAAACCTTTGACCACTAAAGACCTCCAAAGGAAGTTGTGATGGAGTCAAGATGACGTATGAGTTCCATGAGTAGACTACCTAATTATATTCTTCCATCATGTGAAGGATGGACCACGAACATGGAGCAGATAACCTTTGGGCAACTTTCTTTTTTCTTTCTCATACTTTAGCTGCCATTGCTTGGAATTCAGCAGCTCAGTCAAACATGCACTTAAGGGCTCACAAAGATCTCAGAAAAATGTAGTTAACAGTTTTTTCTGTCTTGTAAATATTCTGGCTGAATTTGCTTATTTGTTAACTGACTGCAACTGCATTTTTCAAAACAAATGGTTCTGGATTCTGTGCTTTGACTGAAAGCAAGTGCATGAGCTCAGCCTGAACAGTAAAGAGCAGAAAGACTTTTCCTATCCCAATTACTGCTTCTTGGGTTAGTCAACAGCACTTTATGATACTAGAGTCTCATTCACCTGTTCTTTCTGAATTTGGGAGATGGAGTGATTTATATACATGGGAGAAGTTTTAACTGCACACTAATTGTGGCTTGTCTTCTGACTGGATGATTTTGCTTATTTCTACTGAGCAGTCCATGATCTTTTAAATGTCAAAAAGTTCTACATAACTTTTAGTATTAAATGATTATTCAGAATTAAATTTTAAAATTGTAACAGAAAATGCGACAAAATGAGTTATGTAAAAGAAAGTGAGACTGGAATGGAAACGAAGGGAAAATAACATCAGGGAGTCATAAAAGTCAGAGATGGAGAAAAATACATTAGGTCACTCTTCTCGGTAGGGCATAGCATGAGACCCAGGCACAAAGCCTATCCAGTGCAGGGGGAGACTTTTCACTGACTTCAACAGATTCACAGCAGGTTCATGTTTGGACTGGTCTACTATTTGAAGAGCAGAAAGAGCAATGTGTGTAGGAATAGATATTTAGCAAAAGTATTAGTGTCAGCCACAAACACTCGCTTAATGAATGATTCATTTCTATTTTTTTTTTTTTTCAGTAGCATTTGTACCTAAAGAAACATAACTGGTTGGTTGTACAAGGCAGCAACTTCTGGGTAAGAAATGAATGAGTAAAATGAAAAGAAGCTGCAGCATGTTTTGTCATTGCGTATATTTTGCAAGAAAATACATCTAACCTTTGAAACTTTTTCCTCTAAGGGGCAACGTAATATCCCTTTCCCTTTTGTCATGATTGTGCAGTCTTCTACTCCAACAGAGGTAGTGCTGCCACTGAGATAATATATATGCTAGGCCACATGCGGGCAGCTGTTGCACCAGTCTGAAAACTACCACAGACCTAATTAACACAGTAATGGGTTTTCCACTCTTACAGTCTCTGAGTGACAGTTTAATAAGGAACTCCACAGTGATCCTATAAATCAGAATCAACCTTCATCTTAACAAGATACAGATCAAGTGTTCCAAAAATTAATTCTGAGGATTTCACTACATAATATTTCCAGCGTATAAATATTAGTGTTCTTTTACACTCATTTTATTACCTATGTGCCGGTGATTCAAGATGCATGTATTTATGAAGTGAATGCTAGGTGAAAAGAGTTATATCTCTAGGGTTTACAAAATTGTCTAATAACAGGAAACTATTTCACAAAAATAGTTTTGCACTGCAGAAGGCTGTAGAATCGGAAGTCTTTAGACCATCAGTAATCCTCAATTTAGCCTCAATTTAGTACTTAATATGTAAATTTAATATCTGTAAAACAGCTCCATCGGAATTAATTGGATCCCTGTGCTTCAAATGAAATAACTTGAAAGGAAGCCACAGAGCACAAGCTTGTTGACTTTTAATAGGTCCATTTATGTTTTTGAGAGAATTAGGACCGGATCCAGTAAAGCAATTGTGAACACACTTTGAAGTAAAGCAGGTGTTTAAAATCCTCACTGAATCAGAATTTTAAGGACACATAGAGTTAAAAATTATAGTTTCCTTCTAATGAAGATTGGAATTACAAATCCTCAGTAATTTACTTCTAGTATAGAGAAAATCACACTTTCTCAGGCCTCAGGATCCTTAATATGTTTTCTTTTTATTTGTCTTTCATGGATAAGATGCTTAAAGGTGGATTTATATGACACACAAGGCAAAGTAAATCAGCCTGTCTAGTTCCAATTCCAAGACCTCTAAAGTAATAGAAAGGTGTGACCAAAGAGATGTATGGCAAGGAAGGAGAAAAATTAAATGCTTTTTAAAAAATAAATTTTTAACAGGTTTTATTAAGATTAATAATCTCTTGGGGTTTATGAATAGATCTCTGTTTATGTATGGCTAGGACAACTTTTTTTTTCCCATAACAGGGAATATTTGAAGTATTTTTGAGGTTGTTACAGTCCACAAACTGATATCATGGATCTGCTTGTTGTGCCTGGAAGTTTTTAAATCCACATATTATAGGCAAGTTAGTTGTCATTTGTAGTTCTACAAATCAGACAAACACTTCTTTATCTGTTACTATTTATCCTACTCAGAATGAAAAAAATCACCCTCTAAGTTCAATATTCAGTAAGTGAAGGCATGCACACTTACACATAGACACACAGCTCACTGTGCTGAAATGTGATCAAATGGCAACAAAGGCTAGCAAAGGAGTTAAGTAGAATTGTCTATTGTGAAAATATATGAGAATTACAGGGAGCTTATTGTTATTATTATCTTTACAGATGTGGGCAGAGTGTCTCAGAAGATTGAATCCTCAGCCACAGCCAAGACTCATAACTGGCACCCAAATGCAAATAAAGAGAAATTGAAATATAAGATATTTAAGTAGTAAAGTCTCACAATATATGGAATTTGCCAGTGAACAATCTTGAACAGAAATATTTGTTACAATTTAAGCTAGAGTATGTAGTGTCATCCTGACCCTTTAAAACCCTTAAATAAGCAGTCATCAGTAGAAATGTTTAGTAACAGGAAAAACTTATGAAAAATGGGCATAGCAAGACACTGACTGCCCTGCAAGTTCTTCCAACTAGTAGCAAAACTGCAGGGCATTTATAGGGGAGAAATTCTACATATTATTTCAACAAAGAGGAAAGGATTGACACCATCAAATTGAAAGATAACTTGGGTGTGACTAAACATAACCGTAACATTGAACAGATCATTTCAAAGAGTGTAAAAGGGATTAGTAATTAAAAAAGAATATTAAGGGCACATAGCTGAGAAACTGTAAGTATGATGAAATACCTTGCTAGCATTTTAAGCACAGAAAAGAAAAATGGACACCAAGTCAAACTACTGAGGATAGATGCAAAAACACAGCACTGCAATTAAAGTTTGGGTTAGAAAAACAAAGTCACTAAAGGAAACTTTTGGAGGAAATGAACTGTAACAGGAAACCACTTATAAATAAGTATTCCAGAAGTAAGATGAAAATAAGATAGATGGTTAGTTTGCCCCTGCAGAGATTGAAAGTGATTGACATATGATGCTGAAAATTTCTAAACACTTAATGACTTTTTTCACTCTCTCTAAAGAGCTCATTTGCTATCAGACACTATAATTAAATATCAGGCATGAAGGATCAAGACTTCAGCCTGGTATAGCAAGGAACAAATTGATACTTGACTTAATCAGATGTTTTCAAACTGCCTTCATCTGATGACTTTTTTTTTCCAGAGCACTGAAAGCATTCACTAATAAAAGCTCAGTGTTAGGTTTCCTCTGAGAAGTTGTGACAGATGGATATGAGAAAATAGCAAATGGCAAAAGTGTCACACTGCTTTATAAAGGAGGTACCAGAAAACTGCAGATATCCTAACTTCCACTTCTGAAAAACACATGGAGCCAATAAGCAAGCAATCTATGAACACACTGAGTAAAGCTGAGGGATGACTAACCACCAACCTTTGTGTGTCAGGAGCGAATCATGCCAGAACAACTACATTTTCTCCTTCAAGAGGCAAAGGCCTTATGGATGGAGAAGAAACATCAGATGTTTAGATGAAAATACCATAATTAAATGGAAAGGTGAGCATTTTACAATTTCCAAAGGGTCTCTGCAGGGTTAAAATATTTGCATGAATGACCAATAGAAGCAAAGAAAAGGTATGTTTGTTAAGTATGAAGAGTCACCAAGGCAAGAAAATTTTAATTATTGGCCTGAAATTCAAATAAATCTTGGCAGATATAAGATATGGTCAGGAAAAAAAAAAAAAAGAGGTATTTTTCTAGGGCAAGTTATTGCATATAGACACGAATGAACAAACTAGGTCATTGGCTGAAAAAGGTCTGGAAAATAACCTAAATCACAAAAAAAAAAAAAAAAAAAAAAATTAAAAAATTCCATGCAGAAAGATTGTGCCTACAACATTTGAAGTAGATGTTCTCTGGTCTCTGCATTACTGTGATACAGTCTTAGCCAGAATATTACAGCCATTATTGGATGCTACAGCAAAACAAAAATTTTTTGATCAAATGGATATTGTTTGGGATGAGCACAGATGCAGAAAATCTGTCCTGCAGGTAAGTATTAAAAATACTGGATTTGTGTAACTTGAAGAAAAGTGAAGTGAGATGTACTTTTCTTCAAAAATGTGAAAAAAAGATTCAGAATATGAAGATGACATTTTGTTCTATTTGCCAATGACAGACTGTATTAAAATATTTAGCTTAATTTACAGATTAGCATTTTAAAATGGTTTTCAAAAGATAATGAACACAGGAATACCTTGACTAAAGTGATCACTACAGTCTTTGTCACTGGAAATCAGACCAACTTCTACGTCACTTGCTAAACTTGGAGGAGTCTTCTTGTGTAGCTTTAAAGGAATGTCTGATCTGTTTAGCTCCTACTCTGTACGCCCAACAAAATAAATTGGACAAATTTAATGACCGATTCATCTGGTCTGTTGTAGACATTTACTGTGGGATGAGATTGATTTGTTTCTAGGATTGTTCTGTTAACACTTAGGAGATTGTAGACAATGAGACAGATGCAGACATCTATACTCCAGACACCTAAAGCTGGGGAATTCACCTCCTCAAGTCATTAGCAAGCTTGTCAGTTTGAATGGTTCTGATACACCCATCAAGCATGCCCACATAGTTACTAGCAATATTAATGAAGTATTAATCCTACAGGTTGCTTACCAGGCATATTGTGTCTCTTTTTCATAGGATACTGTATATACCCAGCATGGATCGTTGCTGCAGCAAGAAGAGGAGGGCACAGTACCTTGGATCAGCTTTCATTCTGATGCGCAGTCCAACTTTTGAAATTACTTCTTATGTAATCATTACACATATATTATGGAGCCCACAATAAATTAAAATTTTACACCTAAAAGGAGATTTAGAAATGCAGTGGAAATGAAAATTTAGTCTCTGTCTCTCTTTCTGCCTGACTTACTTATTTTCCATTTTGCTTGACCTAGGGTTTAATGGGACTTCCTTCTATATCAAAGAAGATTCAGATCAAAGCCTCACAATTTTTGTCTTCTGGAGTTTTCTACAAATAATGAAAATTGAATAACTTCAATTTTTATGGATGCCCTTTATATTAAAGTCTGAAATATGTTCATGTTCTTATTTTTTATCTTTTTAGATTACTAAAGTTTGATTGGACTTTGCATACTGGAATTCTTGGCATATAATAGAAAATTCACAATCATTAATAATATGAATTGCTATTCATACTTTTCACAGACTATTTATCACAAACATTAGGTGTTTACTTTGAAGTCCCCCTCCAAATAGCCCTTAAATTAATCGGTTCATTCTGTTGAATTGTACATCTAATTCTCATTAACACCAGTGGGAATTACATCTGTACATAAAAGGAATAAAACATTTATTTGCCTAACAAGATTAGAGAAGCTGTTTAGAAACAGGATTAGGAGTGTGTCTTGACTCCTTAACAGGACTGTAAGACTTCCCTTACTTTTTGCCTTTTTCATATTTAAAGACATTTGAAAACATCAGCTTTAAATATTTGGCCATATATTCTTGTAGCAAAAATGCATTGTAAAGTTTCTAATTCAAAGGAGTATATTAAAGCACTTATATATATGCTGGTGTAGCTTTAAACAGCTACACCTTAGGGTATGTAGGGTACAAAACAGTTGTAGTCTGAAACGCAGCTACTTCTGTGGGCTGCACAGTAGTCCTAGACCTAAATTTGGGATTTCCAGAGAAGTGAGGTACTTGGAGCACAGAGTTCCACAAAATCTAGCTGTGCATCTTTGCTTGACACCGTCTGTAAGTCAAAGGTGATTAAGAACTTAATGCCATTTGTGTTTTTAGATATCTACTTATTGCTAACTTCCAGTGTGAGTTAGGCCCATTGCTTATGCATGTTCCTTGGACAAACTGTGGTGATACAGCTCTTTTTGCCTCTTTCTTTTCCTTTTCCTTTTCACTTGGTGCAAACAGCTGCCCAAAATGCAAGATGTTCATGCCACCCGCCGTAGGTACATACATTTGGTGCAGTTCTGAGTGCATAAAGTTAGAAGTCTCTGCTTCCTAGACTGTCAGTGGAATAATTAAGGTATCTTGTCAGATGTTCCCCTGCACCAGATGACAGAAGCACAATGTACAGTCATTGATTGCCATGGTACAATCCCTCAGTCAGACACCTGAAGGTATGGGGTAATTGTATCCCTCTACTTGTTCCCGGGTTGTTGTCACTTACTGAAATTCCACCTTTGCAATTAGCAATAACATCCTCCAAATTTCATCCCCAAGCAACTTCTTATGTCTCCCAGCATACAAGTAGGTCTAAAAGTCTGGGCAGCTAATGGTTTCTCAAAATAATAGATTGTTCTCAGCAATATTTCTACAGCTCTTTATGGCATATAACCTGTGGTGATAGTAACAGCCTCTGTATCACACCTGTGAGCTGAATCACAATTAACAGCTCGAACACATCTAGTCTGACTTTCTCTAGAGTTACATTGGCTTAATTCCCTTTTGCATGAAATGTATCTTGAATGAAAATATATAATGGTGCTTAAAGGGAATAATGGAAAAAACACTATAGTATTTATTAAGTGGTTATTATTATAACTCTTGTAGTCTGAGCTATTTAACATCAGTCCGTAACCACAGAACATCTATTCTCCACTTTCAAACTTCTGTTCCCTCAGTAGTCACTTATAAGAGGTTATCAAATCACACCTTAATCTTTGCTAAGCTTTCAGACACAGTGGATGATTTCTCTGACTCTAAAGCATCTTTTCAAGTCTGCCAGCTGTTATTGAGGGTTCAGAATACTCGAGAAGTCTCCATCACAGCTGGTCGGTCCCAGCAGCAGACAAAGAGATGGTCAGTTGTTCACCACCCAGGTAAGCTTTCCGTTAGCCGGGAAGCCCAAGGGAGCAGGCAACCCTGGCCGGTTCAGCTTTCTCTTGCAAGGGAGGCGGGGACAGGCATGGGCAGAGCCACACGCACCACAGGCAATTTAAAAACCACCAGGCAAGGTCAAGCACAGAGCCAGGTGAATCATCCGGGTGTGTCCCCAGTGTGTGAAGTCAGTTACTTCCAAACGCTCTAGCCATGGCTGCAACTCGGGCAAAAGCTGTGGCTAGGAAAACTGTGGGCACTCAGACTGAGGCCCCATGCAAACATGTGAGTGTCCAGACCCCTGGCTGCAGACAATGCAGGAGCCTGGCCCTTGTATTGGAGGGTGTTGGAGATGACACCTGTGTCAGATGTGAACAGGTGAATGTTCTGCTCAGCATGGTGGCTAAGCAAAAGGATGAAATTAAAAGACTAAGGACTATATGGGATTGTGAAAGTGAGATAGGCTGGTGGAGCCAGGCTATACCATCCTGGAAGGAAGGGCAGCAAGTGAGGGCTGCACATGAACTAGATGATTTCATTTCCTCTTGCTACCCAGAAATAATGGTGTCAGCCAGCCCCAAGAATTAGGACTAGTGCAACAAAGAAAAAAAGGAGAGTGATAGTTGTAGGGGATTCACTTCTATGAGGAACAGAAGGACCAATATGTTGGGCATATCCTTCTTGTAGGGAGGTGTGCTGCCTACCTGGAGCCCAAGTAAGGGATGTCACTAGGAAAATTCCTAGCCTGGTGTGCGCTATGGACTACTATCCATTATTGATCTTCCATGTAGGAGGAGAAGAAATAATGACTGATAGTCCTAGAACAATAAAAAATTACTTTAGAGCCTTGGGACGAGTGGTATGGGATTCGGGGCACAAGTCATCTTTTCTTCTGTTATTCCAGCCAATGGCAGAGACATTGGATTAAATGGCCGAATACAGTCTTTTAATACATTGCTCCGTGGATGGTGTTACCACCATAAATTTGGGTTCTTTGACAATGGTATGATCTATACAGTACCAGGGTTATTGACACCAAACAGGAGAAACCTCTCTCGAAGGGGGAAGAGGGTTTTTGTGGAGGAGATTGCAGGGCTAATTGACAGGGCTTTAAACTAGATGTGAAGGGGGTGGGGGACAATGCCACCAGACTTCCATGTGGCAAGCTGTGGGAGGACACAAAAGTGTGGGAGCAATGGGGGACTAGTAAGGGCTCTCAACCTGTTGCTCAGAAGAATGCTGGGGACAAAATAATGCAGTCAAAGTGTTGCAGAGACAACCCAGATCCCCTTCAGGTAATAGCTGCCAACAAGGAATCATAGAATTGTCAGGGTTGGAAGGGACCTTAAAGATCATCTAGTTTCAACCCCCCTGCCAACAGCAGGGACACCTCCCACTAGAGCAGGTTGCTCAGAACCCCATCCAGCCTGGGCTTAAAAACTTCCAAGGATGGGGCT